>JAUEPU010000248.1:0-61672 GCA_030435615.1 Armillaria luteobubalina
GTGCAGGAGTACCCAATGAATACACAATGGCTGTTGCATCTGGAGAAAACATACCCCGCACCTATACCCAATGGAAATGCCACATCCTCCAAATCAATGATCAGCGAGCGGTAAAACAGGCCTTCGACAGAACCCACAAAGGCTACCAGCCCCAAGACCCCTGAAACTGACAGAACACTCAGCACAGCAACAATCGAACCCCGCCAAGGTATGACAAACCATGCCCCACCACCCAGAAACCAGAGTGCACCTCCCCAACCGCCTAAGGAACCCGGACCAACAAGCACAAACACAGGAACCGGACCAGTCTACAGCGGCCAGGGTCAACCAATGGACATAGACTGACTCAGACGGGAACGGCATTGCTTCAACTGCCACCAAAAGGGCCACTTCACCGCAGACTGCCAACAACCTCGGAAGCCAAGGGACGGAGGTTGGAGATTTACCTGCAATAATAACACACACCGCGACAATCGAGTAGTAGAGCAGGAAGAAGAATCAGATGAGGAGAAGACGCCCTCATCCTCAGGAGTCGAGGAGGTAAAAGACGAGTAAGCGATTCTACTCGGTCGGTCGGACTCTCTCAAGGTGCTTTACATACTGCTGGACGGACTTATAATACTTCTGTAGGACTTTCATACGCACATTTGAATATACCCCTATCATCCCCAGCAAAAGCACCTAAAGAATCGCAGAACCAGTATAGTATCTTAACTAACATGATGGATCAGGAGGACAAGGAATACCTAGCCAAGACTGAATGGGCCCCACAAAAGACGTCCTCGAAACACCCTTGGACGGCGCCCCACAAGCAGAAGTGTGCGGCTTCCCCAAAAAGAAGAATCCCTGACCGCAAATGACTGCAGCAGAGGGAGCATGGAGTGGCAATAGCCCCGGGTGGCAAGACCAAAGGAGCGATCCCTTGAGGTAAACTAACTGCAACTCCTGTAGACATGCACCCAAATGCCAGGGACAACCTGACTAAGGGCGGACAGGACGGTGTGGGAAAGTCACCTCCCGGATCAGAACATTTCTCAACCGACGGGGCACCAGCACCTCATCCGCCATGCGAGACGGGTGGTAGGCGCGCCCAAAATCTGATAAGTCCCCCTCCTCTATCCCCACACTCACACAAAGTCTCTGTAGAAGAAATACTGGATGATGAAGACGACACATCCTACAAACTGGCTGCTGCAGCCAAAAATGCAGATGCATGTGGGCCATCCCCGATGCGAAAAAGTCCTCCTCCGGAGGCAAGACACCCAACCCGCAGAGCCAAAAGAATGGCTACCAACAGCAACAACGTCTTGGTGGAAACACCTGTGAACTCTAGCAGTTCTAGAAAGACAAAGAAGAAGGCTGAAGAAGAGTACGATGAGGATAACGACCCTGAGTGGCAAGCATATCTCAGGGGACATTGCTACCACAAGGAAGGTGACCCCGATGCAACCAACATGAAAGCGTACAACTGATGGTGGACACAAGTAAAGGAGGACCACAACTGGACAGAGCTGAAGACGATTGAGAAAGAAGAGTCCGGATACATGATCCCATTCGAAACGGAGTGGACATGGTGTGCAATTAGGCAGGCGACGGGTAGTTACAAAGCCCACGCCATATTGGCGCACTGGACCCACAAAATGCGACAAGCAGAAGCAGATCGAGAAATGCTAATGCACATTGTCTCCCTTCCCCGCACTCAAGCCCTTGAACAATTGGAGGAACTCCGAAAACTGGTTCGATACATCCAACAAAGCGCTCGCGCTGGAGCCAAAGACTTAACCACTGAGATCCAACTGGAAACTCTCACCAACTGACAAACCCTAAAGACCATGGCCCTAACCGACAGTGGGTGCACCGGAAGTTCCATCAACCGCAAATACATAGAGGAACACAACCTCCCCACCTGAGCAACAAGCGCCCCAATTCCTGTCTACAACGCCGACGGAACCCGCAACAAGGCGGGGGAAGTCACTCATTTTGTAGAACTCTGGATGACCATAGGAGGACATTCAGAATGAATCAACTTGGCAGTCACAGACCTAGGCACAAGAAGAGTATTCCTAGGTCACGACTGGTTAATATGCCATAACCCAGTCATCAACTGGAAAACGCAAAAAAATTATATTTGGATGATGTCAGTGCCAAAAACAGCCATTCACACTACCAGACACAGACCCGGAAGACAGATGGGACAAGGAATTAGAAGAGGGAGATACCATATTAGCAGTAGACATGACTGAGGAAATAGAGATCAGGGCAATTCACTGCACAAACGATTTAGCAGCGAAAGCAAGCGAGGGAAAACCAAAGAAGAGTTTTGAAGAAATGGTACCCCCAGACTACCAAGACTTCCAGGACTTGTTCTCGAAAGACAACTTCGATGAACTACCTGACTGCAAACCCTGGGACCATGCCATTGAACTCATCCCCAACGCCAGCAACACCCTCGACTGCAAGGTATACCCCTTAAATCGAAACGAACAGGAAGAACTTGACAAATTCTTGGACGAAAACCTATCCACTGGAAGGATTCGTCCTTCAAAATCCCCTTTCGCATCCCCATTCTTCTTCATTAAAAAGAAAGATGGCACTCTCCGACCGGTCCAAGACTATCGAAAACTCAATGAAATGACCATCAAGAATAGGTACCCCCTACCACCCATTTTGGAACTCATGGACAAACTCAGAGGTGCCAAATACTTCACCAAGTTAGACGTACACTGGGGATATAACAATGTATGCATAAAAAAGGGCGATGAATACAAGGCTGCTTTCTGCACCAACCGAGGACTCATGAATTCACCAGCAACATTTCAATGGATGATGAACGACATTTTCCATGACCTGATCACCGAAGGAAAAGTAACCATATACCTCAACGACATCCTTATTTTCTCCAAGGATCTCCAAGAACACTGACAAATAGTCCGATGAGTGCTTCAACGCCTCCGAGAACACAAGCTGTTCCTCAAAGCTGAGAAGTGTGAGTTTGAAGTCCTAGAGACGGAGTATTTAGGAGTTATCATCAGCAAAGGATCGGTCCGAATGGACCCAATCAAAGTCAAAGGAATTACAGAATGGCCTACTCCCACCAAGAAGAAGGAATTACAAAGCTTTCTAGGCTTTACGAATTTCTATTGGAAATTCATAAAGAACTATTCCAAAATTGTATGACCAATGACTCAACTCACGGGGAACGCCCCTTGGAACTGGGGCGCTGCCCAAAATCAAGTGTTCCAACAGTTGAAGAAGCAAATGGCAGAAGACATAATCCTAGCCTTACCAAAGGAAGATGGAAGATTCAGAGTAGAAGCAGACTCCAGTGAGGGAGCAATCGGCACAGTCCTAAGCCAACAACAAGACGGCAAATGGAGACCAGTAGCCTTCCTTTTGAAATTGTTGACGACGATGGAAAGGAACTACAAAATCTATGACAAAGAACTCCTCGCCATAATGCTCACACTCACTGAATGGAGGCACTACCTAATGGGAGCCACCGTCGACTTTGAGGTCTGGACTGACCACCAAAACCTCCAATACTTCTGGAAGCCTCAAAAACTCAACCGTCGACAAGCCTGCTGGGTAACTGAACTCACGGAATACCATTTCTCCCTCCATCACAAGCCTGGAACCGCTGTCATGCCCTGCTGTGGTACATACATGTAATTTTGCAAAATATGGCGTTAAGACCAAGTACCAGTATGCATGGAGCACGGGTGGACATTCCCCTCTGTAAGCGGCAGAAGGGACAGTAAGGTCACCCTTGCATGTGACACACCAACGTACCTAGCAATGGAGCTCACAGAACTCCACCTGTGTATGGCACCTTGGGGGCCATCACAGCATGGAGGACGACGAGCAGGACTGACTAGCAGTAGGAATGTCCATGGAAGGGCAGGATGCACTGGTACCTGGACCATGGGTTAATTAATGAAGATTGCTGAACATTGGTGATCTATGATGCATGCAACTAGAAGCAAGTGGTGATGCTATCAGGAGCACTAACGATACGGGGACTGCCACGCGGCAACTTAACAGCAGCCATCAGCCAAAGGATTAGCACACGGGCAGCAAACCCAAAAGACTTCAGAGGCTTTGAGTCCAGACGTAGAAGACTGTCATCTGGCTCAGGTCCAGAATCCAAGGCAGATCATTTACTAATAATCAAGGAGGAATCGCTGAGGGCGTATGAGTCCATAGGTTGCCCTACAACCTGGACACGTGCCATTTGACTTTGAGGCTACCAAAAACAGATATAGTGGAGTGTGTCAAGTGAGCTCCATCATTTCAGCCTAGGACTTATCGGCTGAGCACTGACGGGCATTTACCCATATCAATCTCAGTAATCAGGCATGTATATCAATATAAATACCGTAGCTATGTAGATAAAGAACTTAAGTTACAAACCCCCCACATATAGTAATAAGAACTTTCAGTTAGACTCTGAACTTGTTGCGCGCGTAAGAGTTAGTGACTTCAAAGCTCAGTCGAACTAAGACAAGTTAGCGAGCTTCAAAAGAGAATAGAGCCAGAGACCAGTTTCTGAGAAGATACCCCGTATTGGGGCCCGTGCAAAAGGGAAAACCAGCTGATGCCTCAAAAGCGCACAGGCATCAACATTTGCGGGTGGTTCCTCAGTCAGGAAAGTACAGAAAGAAGGACTCTGTTCTGTTCAGGTGCAGGTTTAGTGGGGTAAAGGTAGCGAAGGCAGTAAGGAAGTAAAGCAAGGGAATCAGCCAGCTTGGGCTGTTCTAGGGACTACACGAAGTTGTGTAGTAGGTGTGCGCAGTTGGACCTCACGGCACCGTTGTCTAGAGCGAGCGCACTGTGTGTGAGGACTTGCGGGGGCACGTATTGAACAAGGTTCTGAGAGTAACCACTTGTGTAGTGCTGAGGGCATCGAGCGAGCTCATATAGACGAAGTATAACAGGGGGACACCAAAAGTATCGTTTGCCTTGAGAGTCGTTCTGTAAAGCATGCTCTCTTGTTAAAAGCTCCAAGACAGGGGTACAAAGAAATCAGCTGTGGAAGCTGTACCATAGAGCGAGCTCTAGGTAGTCAAGGGTGATATTGTCAGGGTACAAGTTGGATTAAAATACTTGCTCCCCTCCGCACTATAAAGAGAGACTCAGGGTGTGTTAGTGTTAGTTGGTAGTTGGTGTTGGTGATGCTACACTGCTGCCAGTTACGTGGCAGCCCCAAGCCAACCTCGTCACTGCGAACCGAAAAGCAGATCTATTATCCCGATGGGATGATCACAACCAAGGAAAAAAGGATAACGATGAAATTGTAGTCCTGAAACCAGAACACTTCCATGCAATGATCATGCCCACCACATCCAGCATTCACTTGAAAATCAAGCATGCTACTGAGAGCACTGACAAGTGGGACCGAGGAATCTTGGATTCCCTAAACCATGAACAAGGCATCACATTAGAAAATGGACTCCTGATGCTCACCGGAAGAATCTACGTGCCCCGAGACGAAAAACTCAGAGGAGAGATAATTGCCATGTCCCATGACCACCTCACTGCGGGACACCTAGGCATTGACAAAACCAATGAACTCGTCCAAAGAGAATATTGGTGGCCAAAGATCAAGCAAACCGTGGAATGATATGTGAAAGGATGCGAGACATGTCAGCGAGTGAAGTCCAACACACAAGCAAGGAAGGTGCCTCTTCACCCCAACACTGTCCCATCCAAGCCATGGACCCATATCTCTGTCAACCTAATCACAGGCCTCAAAGAATCCAGCAGATACGATGCCATTTTAGTCATAGTAGATAGATTTTCAAAAGAGATCATTCCAGTAGCATGCAATGGAACTCTCACATCAGAAGGGACCGCCAAGATATTCCACGACAAAGTCTTCGCCATCCACAGCATGCCAAGAACTGTAATCTCAGACAGAGGCCCTCAATTTGTCTCAAAATTCATGACGGATCTTTACCAAATTCTCCAGATTACCCCCAATGCCTCCACTGCCTTTCACCCCCAAACCGATGGACAAACTGAAAGAGTAAACCAGGAAATCGAGAAATATCTAAGAATATTCACTAGATACCAACAGGATGACTGGCACGAATGGCTCGCCTTAGCAGCATTCGCCCACAACAACCGGAAACACTCTGCCACAGGCCAAAGCCCCTTCTTCACCATCTATGGACTCAATCCCTGAGTCGTTCCAGAAACAGAACGTCATAGCCCTTTCACCAACCCTGCCGCTGGGAACTTCGCCTCACAAATGCAGAAAACCCACAAACTATGCGAACAAGCCCTCCAAGAGGCTGCTGCCAAGATGAAAACCCAATACGACAAGCACAAGGGAAAAGCAGTAGCATACAAGAAAGACAACTTGGTATGGCTTGACACAACAAACCTCCATCTACCACGACCGAAGAAGAAGCTCGACGACAAACAAGTAGGTCCATTCCAAATCCTTGAGAAAGCAGGCGCCTCCGCCTATAAGCTCAAACTTCCCCCTCACTGGCGCATTCACCCACGTTTCAATGAAAAACTCTTAACTCCCTATACACCACCAGCATTCCCCAACCAAGAACTACCACCGCCACCACCACCAGACCTCATCGAAGATGAAGAACAGTATGAAGTTGAAGAAGTCCTTGACACTTGAACCCGAAGGGTAAGAGGGAAGAAGGGACAACCTTCTCAACTCGTAACCGACTATCTAGTAAAATGGGTAGGCTGGACAAGAGAACACAATAACTGGGTCACGGAAGAAGACATGGAGAATGCGCAAGAGTTAATCGAAGAATACCAGCAAAGTCAAGCGGAACATGAAAGAGTAGTAATGGCCAAAGCAATTGTGGGACATGAGTACAAAGAAACTGGGAATGGGACATGGGAATACTTCTACACAGTCAAACGAAACGATGGAAAAAGGATCCGAGTCCAAAACCCAGATGGGGAAGCATGGCAAGATTATATCCTGGACTATTGGAGAACAGTAAACGAAGAACTAGAAGAGATGCCAGAGCCCTAATGGCAGTCGGGACGACTGCCTTAACAAGAGGGTAATGTTACAATTTCTTGCGGATATTCACTTTCTTCCTTATTAACCAATGCCCAAGTCATCCCCGACCCCATGTGACCATCAGAACCAGAACCGGGAGGCTCAGGCCAGGTAACTATGGCTCACACATACCACATGACTACCGTATTGTCTTCATACATTGTGGCTATTATTAGTAGCATAGTTTTCATATATAAGTAGGTAGCTCTCGCTGTAATACCCCAGCTTCGAGCTAAAGTTTATTAATACCGAACTTCTCTCTTAACTCTCACTCGACTAAGAACTTAGTCCAATTTCATCACTTATATCCAAACTACATGAGACTCTCAGGTGGTTGTCTGAACACGAGGCAGCCCAAGTTTACTCTTGTTTGGATCATGTGAGGTTCAGGTCTAACAGTTGGAAGCTTGGTGCCCCCATACTTGCCGCTGGGGCCACCGAGACGATGCAGGTTCACCTCGTGGATGTCCTCCTGCATCAGGCCTACTAGGCCTCTGGCTATCGCCTCTGACCTGTTCCTAGGAATGTGGTAGTTCATGCCATATGGATGCAACTCATTGTGTGAGAAGAAGAGAAGCTTGGCAGCGATAGTGACAAGGGGACATGTTAGGGAGATATGCCATGAGAAATGGACCCATGAGAAGACATGAGAAGGAGACAGGTACACTGGATAAGGACCATAGGGTGTAGGCACCAAGAGGAAATGGGCGGAGCGAGTATAGAAGGGTATCCATAAAGATGGATTAGAGAAATTATAGGCATGGGATTGGAGAGGCAAGGCAAAGTGGTTCAGTGGTGCAAAGACAGATGCATACCAAAAAGGAACCATAACGAAAGGTAGAATTAATTGAATGATATGGTCAGACGTCTCTTTTGTTTCGGAAAGCAAGCGCACTACAGATAAGCTCATACATGAGGCCAACAAATATAGAACAATGGCGTACCTCTTGTAGAAAGTCTCCAGAAGATCCACAAAGCCAACACATTCACACAGTTGTCGAGCGGCCAGCCACCGGTCTCACTTGCTCCATCATATAAACACAGGGTCACAAAGTCATGGATCCACTTGTATGCACCAACAGCGGTCAGCTGCCACATATTGTAGCCATCATCTTCAAGGCACATAAAGTAAACTGTCCAGAGCACGTCGGAGACATTGTTGTCGTGCATGTTTATCAGCTTGCACTCCCCATCCAGCCCCTGCCGCTTAAGGATGAACTGGAGCATCTTGCGATACCAGCCCAGCTGGTACCTCAGGTCCTGTGGTGTTGGCTTGAATGCATGGTGGCTGACAGCACCATAGCTGAACTTGTAAGATAGGGCCAGAGTGCAAAACGGGGCATCACGTGAATTGTGACCAACTGTGACATGACCTTAATTATCCCTAGTGACGCATCTTACAGCAGGACATTTGAGACTAAATAGCATACAAACCATAACAATGACAATGTTAAATGAATAAGAGTAATCAAGTATGAATTTGGGAACTTGATGCTGGAAGGTGCTGCTCCCTAATAGTCTCAGCTGTTATTTGTGCAAGAATTCCCACGCTTTTGAATGTCGTTACGAATTTGGTTATACATAGAATATCGGACTTGATATCAAAAATTAGAAACCCAGAGATTGTTTTAGAGATATTTAGCTAGGACTTGTCGGTTTTACATTTCCAAAAAAGGCCTTCCTCATGTTTTTATAATGATTTTTAGGCCAGTGTCACGATTTGTCACGATTGTCTCACATGATGCCCCGTTCTGCATTCTGGCCCTATCTTAGGTGAAGATCTGTCGGAATACGGTATTCGATTCACGTAGGTATAAGCCAATGTAGCGACAGGTGAGAATGAATGGCAAGAGCGAGCTGGGAATGCCGTCCCTTGTCGAACAGATGATGTAGAATGCGATGTGTTCGATGGTCTCTGTGGACAGGGAGAGGAGCGAGGTCATGGCAGAGAATGGACAAGGTCGAGCAGCACATCAGATTCATTGCGCGTCCAGTTCATATAAAGTAGGTGGGAAACTAATCTCCGACGTCCAGGAAAGTAGCCGCGCTTATCCACGTTCGCTCATATCTGTCGTATTTTTCCTTCTTTTCTCGTCCTTATCCAGTCCTTTTTCGGAAAGTTTTATTTCAAACTCTCCCACAGTTTTTACCCTATGAGAATTTCATCCAGATCCTCTCATCGAAAGGAGCCTTTTGGCTAGAAATTGGGTCAAAACTGACCTTCTTATTTTGCATAAGAGAAGCGGTTGCCGGTGATGTCTAAAAAGTTTATTCGCTCCTTAGCTCCTCTCGTTCCCCGTTCTTGGCGCTGAATATGTGTCCGTTGCTCTGACTCTAGTATCATAAGGTCTTTTGAAAGGTTTAACAGCATCCTTCAGAACCCCTGATATGTCGGTAGCCATCCTACCGAACATGTCCAACCCGCTGTCGCGACCACTGCTGGAGCCTTCTGTCCTCCTACCTTGATCTGATTGCTTCCATTCCACACAGTCAATGATGACTTGCAAAATCAAAAACGGCATCATCCTTGGAAAGCCGTGGCCCTTTCTGAAATGCCACTTCAACGGTCTCGCACAGAACCTCCTTGGCGGGACGTACTTCTACCAGGATACCGATCGCGGAGAGGCGCTGAGACAAGCTCAAGAACTTCTATCCACCACTGAACATCTAGAGGAACACGAAGCATCTTCAGTCATCCCACCTCTTCCCGAGCCCTAATCGGACGCCCTGTAGCGACTACGATCAAAGAGTTTTAAGGCGAAGGCAGTATAGTAGCCTTTGACACTCAAAGCAAGTACTTCGAGTCACTGAGCGCAGGTGGCGAGGGTTGCAAATCACAACAGTCTACTCATAAACGACCTTTTTCTTTCGTCTCTCTTACGTGGACATGCTTACGGAGAACTTTCTGTAGTGACAACGGCTGATCAGTCTTATCTGAGTCCTTCGACCCATACGTAGTCATTGGTAATTTATTCGGTCCTCTCCCTGAGGACAATATGCCAGTGATAGTCGTGTCGACAAATTAACAACCTGTACAGGAGATCAACAGCCCTTTAGACTCTTTTCGCGAGCTAGATGCTCTCAAAAGGTTTGTGATCTAATTCCCGTCTCGCCGTCGTGCGTATTCTTATCGTCACGCAGAATTGAAGAACAATATCGCGAGCATGTGAATGCTAAAACTGAAGCTGCTGTTGAATCCGCCCGCTGAAAGGATCAAGCTACATGCACAACTGCAGGCAAAATTTCCCCAACGCGAATGTTGAAATGGAGAGACGTCATCTCGTAGTCGCACATACGTTCCAGAATTGGAAGATTCAGACTGCACGATCTTTGTGACGCTGGGAATAACATAACAATAAATTATGAAACATCCTTGAAGACAAGATTACAGGACCACGCGCGTGGAAGCTTCACTATGAACAGATGTCACAAGCATCCTGCCAGGCGGTGAACGCTGCATTGATACGTGGTCCTACGAGAAAAATCAGAGGTCGTTTTCGAAATAAATATGTCGACTGACAAATCCGATGTTGGTGAAGTCGGTGAGTTGCATCGACTAGGATTAGGCGTGATTAGAAAGAAGATTGACCTCAGAAGCTAGGATACGAACCCGCATTCCCTGCTGCAGGTTGCGCATTTGAGATGACCTGCGACTATAAGCACATTCACGTTTCTTCTGAGCCCGATATCATATGAGAACAAGGCTATTGTAAAGTTTGAAACGAAGGTGGGACACCCCGACCTTCAGTTCGTGCTTCTGGATATCTTTAGCGACTTTGATGAGATAGTTTTGGTCCTTCATAATCCTTCCAGTGAACTCTTTCAGCTTTCTTCTGCTGTACTTGGTGAATTTAGCGAATTCAGATGGCTCTATCGTATAAGGTACGTTTTGGTCGCCAAAGGAGATCCATCGCACAACCGGAAGCTTTCCGCTCTGCGGTGTCATGGGTATCACGACAACCCACTGAGTCTTCGTTGGTAGGAACATGTGCCAATTAGGAGATGTCCGTATGGTAAGCTTGCCCTCTCCTTCCTTAGTTGTATCAGTAGAGACGGTGATCGCGAAGTCTTGGTATATTTTGGGAAGATTGATTTCGTCGTGACCGTCAAATGTTCCCATGAGAAATAACCAGGGTCGCGTATTGCCTTCTGCCCCAAGCGGAGCATGACATAGGATTCCAGGACGCCGACGACCCGTTTCTCCGAGAAACGCGAAGAGCATATAGTTTCGACAATTCTATGGCAAGCCGGGGTCACCGCTCTTTTGATAGAGGTGGTATTCATCGCTACAGCGAGTAATTTATGAAAGGGCATCGTCAAGGATTTTTCGACAACAAAGATATCACCACAGCTTGGCTTCGTTGGAAGTTTGGCAGGAGTGTCCTTTCGAGGAATGATAGTGATAGAGGATGGCAACTTGAGTTCGGAAACGGAAAAGAAGACGTGGTGGGTGGCAAGCATGGATTGGACAAAAGCAGACATGAGCATGTCTATATATATCAGATCAAGTATCCTGGCACTTGAAGGAACAAGTCAGAGGATTTTTGGTTGTGGACAATAGGCAAACAACAAGCGACAAATCAGGCCTAAGCGATTGAGCCAGAATTCAATTGTGCCCTCGGCAGTTGCCGGATAAGCCTGACCTCCCGCGTTATCTTTGTTTTACTCGCGTATTGTGCCTTCGTTCCAAGAACAATGGAGAAAAACTCAGGACCATTCATATTTTGAGACTTAAACTCAAGCTTGAAGCACGCAACAAGAATATCCAATCACTTCATCTTGTTCTTTTGCAGTCATGATCCCTCACTTCGGAGAATACATCGCCTTCAAGCTCAACCCCGTCGCTTCCCTCAAATCTTTGAAGGATGCTGAGGTAGCAAAAGCTTGCGAGTCTTTGGAGACCAAGACTTACGTCGCTTGTGTTACTTATGTACGTTCATTGACACTATTCACAACATCCAGTCCTTTTACATCGACCCTTTCTCTAGCTTCTGTGTCTGCCCGTCCCCGGTGTCGAGCACATGCAGGTTGCCATGGCATTGCTCTCCCAAGGTCTCTCCCCCGGCCAACCAGATCGTTTCATCCTACCAGACATGGCTGTAGCAGTCTTACCAAACAGGTCCAACTCACTGTCACGCCCGCCACTCAATCCCACCGTGCCCCTCCCTTGGCCAGACTGCTTTTACCCAACGCGGACTACGACAAGGTGCCGGATACGAAACGACTTCACTATGGGCAACCCGTGGCCAAATCCTAAGTATCAGCTGGAAAGGAAGACGGCCTTCTTGAAGACTACTGCCGAGAGGATAATGGACGCAAGGAGGCTCTGCGGGAAGAACATCAGCCGCTAGCTGGGGATGTCTGTGCTGCTGCCGGCCACACGGACGGGCGTGAAGCATCTGTGGTGACCTTACCGCTTCCTTCTGGGCACGACGGTGGAAGCCTTCACTCTCGTCCGGCCAGCTTCGTCAACGATAATCTAGTGCCAACATCAAACTGGTTTTCGAAGGCATTCAAACTCCTTCGCGGGATCATCAAGAAGGTTTTGCACTGCGTGCCGTGTATACACACGCGTTTGGATGACGACTCCGTCAAAGATTTTTCGGACGATCCAATCTGGGGTATCAGTCTATTCGGCACGTTTCCTCCAGAAACCATGCCAGTCATAGACGTCTTGAATGATCTGGAAACAGTTAAGGAGATCAACGATCCATGGGACTTTTTTCGCGAACTTGACGCCTTGAAGAAGTATGCGAGCTATGTATCATCCGTTACCAAAACAAATCAGGCTGATTTTTTACTTTCTGTAGGATTCAAGCGGAGTACCACGAACGAATAAAGGCAAAACTCCGAGCCGACATTGACCGCACACGCCAAAAGGACAAGGAGCTCGACGCCCGACTTGAGTCAAAAATGCCAAAGCGCGGGCCTTCATCCGAGGATACCATTGTCAAATAACGTACGTGCTAAAATATCCTCGCACCCTTTCTGAGGTTAACCACACTATCGTAGTCTCAAAACCTAATCATGACGCTTGATCTATTGGTGTCCAGTTCAATCTTACTGGACTGTTTTCTCCCGAATCGTTCATTCCGCGTCACCATCCACGCTCTTTGATTTCACCATCTAGCATAATGTATTATCTTAATCACGTCCTGCCTATTTTGTTTACACTGACCTATAAAATTATCATGTCTATCAATTTGTTGATACGGAAGAGTGGACGATGCTCTGCCGCTTCGCTAGGTTTGTTTTGGATGTATTACGTGTATATAAGGAGGTCCCTCTTCTCCATTCCTGACACTTGCATCGCTGCTGCCCCGGTATACTTGCTATTTATGTCCGATATCACATATTTTGTATTCCTCTCTACGAACCGCACAAAGTTGCTCTAACCCGCGAGACACACTCGACAGTGTGATTACAACGGCATGCGCCTTTGTGGCCGCAGCACATGGTTCGCTATGTCAGGGCTGCGGACCCGGCCGTTCCTTATTGGGACTTTGTGCCGGCACCATCACCACCACCATCACCACCACCACCTGCATATGCTTAGAATCGATAATCTTCCTAGGAGGGACCGGTGACTAAGGCCCATCGTAAGTGCCGACAGCGACCTTGCTTGATGAGTGACATTGGTCTGAAGCTGTAGCTAGAGTTACAGTGGACTCGTTTTAAGTGTAAAAAGCTCACTCGGCGGCGGCCAGCTCACATTTTGTATGAACGGTAATCAAGTTGTATTGTCAAAGCCTTCTTCAATATTATCCAGATCCATGTAACAGGCTAAGTAGAATTGATTGAAGACAATTAGAAAGCAGGCCTACTTGTGTCCTACAATATTTAAGTTTTAAGTCTGTCCTTTCTGCGTTGGGGCGGGTGCCTTTGGGAGCTCGAGGCTCGAGAGAAGAGGCATCATGAGGGTGAGATATTTGGACCAAGTTGGTTCCAAGTTAAATGGTGAATTCGGCAACTTCCGGAGGTAACTGCTGCTGCCACTATTGTCTTGCTTTATTCGAACTTTCATTCGTCTTTTCTTTGTTTCCTCCGAAGAACAATGGTGCAAAATCTGGAACTTTTATATATCTCAGGCATTCGTCTGCAGGCATATCATATTCCTCCTCGCCATGCTCCCTCATGTTGGAGAATATATCGTCCTCAAACCTGATTCCGTCGCTTCTCTCAAACATCTAGATGATCCCGAGGTGACGAAGGCTTGCAAAGCTTTGGAGAGCAAGAGCTATGTTGCATGTGTCATTAACGTACGCAGACCTGCCCTACATCGCGTACATTTCCTAATTTCTAACGTTTATCAGCTCCTCTCCTTCCCTTTGCCTGGTGTCGAATACATCAACATTGCCGTGACTCTGGTCTCGCAAGGCCTCCCTAACAGTGAACCGGATCGTTTGATTCTACTAGACATGTCAGCCCCCATCTTGCCTAACACTTCTCACCCGCTCTCGCGTTCGCCGATGAAGCCTAGCCCCCCTCTCCCTTGGTCGGACTGTTACCACCCTACGCAGGCCATGACACGGTATCGCATCCGAAACGATACCAACCTTGGAGACTCTTGGCCTGAGCCTAAGTACAAATTGGATGTCCCTGATCGTCTTCGTCTAAGCCAGCAGTACTTCAACGAGGATGCCGACCGCAGGGATGTTCTGCGCAAGGAGCAGATACCTGAGTCAGCCTCTGGTACCATCGAAGATGATGTTACCCTTGACAGGCCTGACGAATGCCAAGTTGATACTGGAAGTCACTCATTTTGTGATATCCAGTCCCTTCAACCGACCACTGAACCTGAAAACCAACACTCTGGGGAGACCTGCGAAGCCCAACAAAAACAACCTTTCGCCCCTTCGTCCTTCTTTCGCTCGATCTTTCGGAAGGTCCTTCCTTGTATACCGTGTCTACGCGCAGATTTCGAAGACGACGACGACGATAACGCCTCAATGCTATCCTTCGACCCCGTTGTCGCTCTCAGCATCTTCAGCAGGCCCTCGACAGACTTAAAACCCGTGATACTTATATCGAATAATCTGGAATTTATAGAACGGATCAACGACCCATGGGAATTCTTCCATGAGCTAGAAGCTTTGAGAAGGTATGTCCATGAAATTTTATTCTCAGCCGCACATTATCATTCTGACTTCCGTAGAATTGAAGAAGATTACCACGAACGCGTCATCCATAAAATTCAAAACGATATAGAACGTACCCGCCAAAAGGACCGGGAGCTTCATGCCCGATTTCAATCTAAAATGTCAAAAGCTCTTCCTGAGGAGACTCGCTTACTCTGTAGAAAAAGGTATTGCTGCCCACGTAATCACCCGTTCCTTGCCGATGTTCATTTAACAGATACCAAGTTTATTTAATCTCAGTGACGTCGACCTTCGACTTGTCCGTCATTTGAAATCACGGCAGTACACCTTACGCGGCCTCCTACCTATCTACTGTATCATGCCGCTATGTTTGGGACGTTGTTCGTCTGCAGGATCTCGCTATTTTTCGTTAGTGTTCCCGCTGCTTAGACCTAAATGCATTCGTTTAAAATATTTCAATGGCATCCTGCGCGCCCCTAACTGGGGCTGGTCCGTTAAAGCATCTCCAAGGTGATACCGGTCTATACCGATTACGGAGCCACAGCATATCCTGTTCGATATAACCTGCGCGAGCCTCACGTCTTAGTCGAATGACGATCATATTCACTTTGTGCCTCCCGTAGCACCACTTCGAGAATTCACAATGCAGACCCTCAGGTTCTTGTATTACCATCGTTCCCATTTGCCCGTCGCTACCCACGGATCTTCCTTGCCGCATCTGGATCCTCCCCCGCGGTGTCCTGCCTCATAGTGGACTTGACCGCTTGTTCCTGAAGACGTTGTGCCCTCCTCTGCCGATTTCATGTTCCCATCAGGAGAAATTCCGTGGTTCTGCGGCGTGTTTTATCCTTGTGATGCGATATCAAGACACGCTGCCCAAGTTCATCTCTGCCATTGTACGAGAAGATGGTGGCGTGTTTCCAGTAGCTAAGACGTTTCGTGTTAGGAGGTTGTTGGGCTACGTGTTGATCTGAGAGAAGTCAGGGTGCGGTTCTTTCCATCATGACCATCATGTTATGTATCATGACGGGATCGGCCAAGTCGAGGTGTGTGGCCTTGTTGCATAAAGGACAAACCACCTATCAACGAGGAAAGACCGGCCATCGATTCTATTTGTGAGGCTCTTTCGCCTTCTTTATCGGTGATGCAAACATGTTGATTTCGGCCAACCTTGAAGGTTTTTCGTTGAGGACATCTTCCCTCACTTCGGTCCAAGCTCTCTCCTTGATAGATATCGGCATCAAAATGTTCTGATATTGGCTGTCCTATGTACTGGATTTCTGACAGATTGTCTTGGCTGTATCTAGGGTATACTCTCTATAATTGAGGCGGTGTACCACGCGGTTCAATAGCCACATTTTTTTCCCTACCTCAACATCTCTACTTCTCATCTTTCAACATGCAAGCAGATCTTCCACCCGATGTCACCAGTACCGACGTAGCATCCATGCAGTCTGTTCTCGGCGATGAGATAAACAGAGTGATCCTCGCTGCTCACTTACAAGGTATATGTTAACCAGTGTCCCCATACGAGATGCTCATATCTAAACTTTGTTGTATCGCCTAGGCATGTACTCTGGCGTTGTTGCGGTTGCCTTATGGACCATATGTGAGAATAAACTGCATAGATATGCTAGTTTAAACTTATGGAATCATAGTCATGCAAAAGTCTCGGCCGGTCGCACTTGCTCTAGTCATCATCATCATTATCGTCTATATCATGACATTTGCCAGTTTTTCCCTTAACTGGTCAACTGTGCGCTCGGCGCTAGTGGGTAACGGAGAGAATATTTTGACCCAGGTTACAAGGATCGAGGAAACGGGAACGGCAGCAATACTGGCAACTGGCATCATGGGCGCGCTCTCTACTCTCCTTGTCGACTCCATCATGGTGTGTATAGTATCTATCCATTGGCGTCGTCACTTTGCCTTAATGTCATTTAAGATATGGCGTTGTTGGTTGGTCTGGGGACAGCGATGGCAAATCGTTCTCCTGCCTTCCCTTTGTCTGGCTGCCGGCATTGGTACAGTGATTCACTCCTCACATCATTTCCTTTTACTCAATAAAATTTGAATGGTGCAGCGTGTAAAATGGTCATAACAAAGCAGAAATACTTCTATGACGCAAATGGACTGGTTTTCCTTTCCGTTTATGCCGGTTTAACCCTAGCAACGACATTGTTGTCCACCTTGCTCATAATCTATCGCATTTTAACTGTCGCGCGAGCAACAGATGGAGGGGGAAATGGGTCTAGAGCGTATCGTCACGTCATCGAGGTTTTCATCGAATCCTCAGCTCTATATGCTGTATCCTTGATTGTCTATGTGGCATGCATCGCACGTGGTAATATAGGTCTTCCCTACCTGGATCCCATAGCCGGATTCGCAAGGGTATGTCAATCCGCCATCTTCCCGCGTTCAAGGATTCTCAAACACTGCACGTAGGGCATTGCTCCTACGCTGCTTTTGGGCCGTGTCGGAGCGGGCCATGCTCGGCCGGACGATTCTTGGAAAGGAAGTGTGATGACTTCGTCGTTACACTTTAGACAGGATAACGCGGGGACGAGCTTCCTGGACAACTCTGTGATACCAGGTCTGAGTGGATTTGAGGATGATTACGAAGCTCAGCCAGGAAATTCGAGGGAAGTCAATCACAGTTCTACGGACTTGGGGGATGGTACCAAGCAAGATGTCAGTGCGGCCAAAGATAATCGTTTGGGATTAGCAGGGGATGATCCTGAAGCGAGGAAATTTGAAGAGATTCGTTGACGCTGTTGACTCAGTACGACCAGTATTCATTGATATTGCCTTTCTTATCCAGCTTGGTATATCTATCTCCTTGTTCTTCGGGGGAACTGTTCATTTCGAACTAACGCATCATCCACCGAGGCTATCTACTGATCCGGTCCTGTATAAGAGTTGCGTGTCCACACTCTGATTACTATATCCGTCGTCTTGGAGCACTATTTCAGACGACTACGGTTAAAGAAATGCGTTATTTTTCAAGAAAATGTTTCATTCATTTCAAAAAAAAAATTGAATGACATCCACTGAGGCGTTGAACTCAAAATCCATAGATTTCAACGTAGAAAGGAGGTGGGTGGGTCGACAGTTCTGATAATGAATGACATGTGCGAAGGCTCATACGGCAGGAAGATAACATATCATAAGAAAGGTGCGAATGTATAAATGTAACATGCTAATATCTCCATGTTAAGCACATATGAGCAAACACTAGAGCTTCAGGACTGAGACACTGAAGGTATAGCAGAAAACATACTTGAAAAAACAAAGAGGAACACATGTCAAGCATATATGGCAAAAGGCCAGAAGCAGTACCGAGACACTGAACGTATAGCAGAAAACACACTGGGAAAACAAGGAGGAACACGGGTATTCCTAAAGTAAGAAGGTGCAAACACAACAACGTAGAATACTAATATTCCAAAGCTGAGCACATGGGCAAAAACAGAACTAGGAGAAGTACCGAGGTACTGAAAGTATAGCAGAAAACACGGTTGGAAAAACAAGTAGGAACACTATTCAACGAGTGAAGGAGGATGAGAAAAGTGGAAATGTGACGGTGCGAAATACTGATATTTCAAACTTCGAAGTAGGGGACCCGAGAAAATCAGTACCGAGATCCTGAACGGCCAGGGTTGTAGAATTGAAGAACAGGAATATCCTCAGCCAAGAAAATAAAATAGCGTAGAAAAATGTAACGGTCCAGGCGAAGTCAAAAAAAGAGACATGATAGAAACACGGAAGCGGCATCGAGATACCGGCAGAAGTTGGAATTGAGCGCGTACAGGATGGATGGAAGGTGCACGGAAGGCGACCAGCATCGAAATGCTGGAAATTGACTCAGTACATAGGTTGAAAGATTGAATACACGTTCCCCCGGGCCAACTCACTCACCCTCACCAACCGAACCACCTCAGAATCTTATTCACAGCCCAGCCCACCCCTCCTCCAACAAACCCCATAATCGCATACGGACCCGCCGAGATCAAGCCCCCCATCGCCATGGATTGCACGTGTGCGAAGAGGCTCCCAGCGACGACGTTACCGATACCGCTTTGGATTCCCGCCGCAACACCGCCTGCCAAAACCAGTAATCATCACTTGGACGTTGGAGGATATGATTTCTAACTCACCAGCGACGGGACCTGCTGAACCGAAGCCGAACCAACCCAGGATGCCGGGCACGACGTAGGGCGTCAAGGCGGCACCGATGATTGCGCCGATGCCCATGAAGACCCAAGTGCGGCGTCTTGTCATGGTGGAGGTGGATGTATACAAGACCTTGAAGTTGGGTGAGAGTTCGGTGCAATTACTCGTTTGCAGAATATACTGATGTGTTCTGGTTGGAAAGACGGGGGTTGAAGTGTGTAGGAGGTGGGAGTTCAAGGCAGACTCGAGGTCACCTCGTGAAGAAGGTTCTTCAAGTTAAGCGCCTCCAAGTCCAGGGTCTTGGGTTCACAGGCGGTCAAGGAAGCTTTCAGAATCCATCAATCAGACAGCGCCTAATGAATCACGCTATAAGTACAAAGTGCAAAAGCTTGAGCAGCGAGGTAAACTTGAATTGTATTGGAGAAACTGTGCCTGATTCTCGTGAATGATGTACAGAAATACAGAGTGCAGCATAGCCACGTAGGGTGAGCTGAGGATCAAGAATCAAGATGAAAGTAAAAGATAGTAGAAAGTGATGAGCTTGAGCTGGTAGACGGGATGAAAGACTTGTAAAGAAATGAACCAGTCGTCGATAGTGCTATTAGTACTTCCTGTTATGAGAACCATACTCAGAAAGACTGACACTCGATCTTCCAACAAGGGAGACGGAGATTCGGCTCTAACGAGCAGGGTACTAGACGGTGTCTGGCGCCTGTGATTAAGAAGATCACCGGCGGTGCTTTTCTGATTTCTTGCACACTACAGCGGGAAGGAAAACTCGGAGGAGGTTGTAGGGATGAAAATAAGGGCCAACGTCGATTCAGGGGTGCCATCCCGAGCACTCGTAGGCTCGCTGTTGGGATGGAAGACGGGTGTTTCAACTCGGCTGGGTATTGCGGTGTATCATCGTAGTAGCTTTCTTGACGGTGCTCCTCATCGATTGCAGAGAAAAGCGATACCGAGAGCGACGCGACTAGTTCATAGAAATTCGCTGGAAATCAAATGGGAGGGCGTGCGGCGGCGTGCTTGAGGAAGCCTCAGCCTCAGGATAGGCCCAGAATGCACCACAGGTTCCGATGGGGAGTTGACCTGGAAGACGCTGTATAACAATTCAGGTATTGTAGGGCAGTAGAAAGGTGATTTCGTACCTCGAGCTTGAACAGGATGATCCTGTATCCATTCGGGTCCCGTATCTCATAGCATCCTATCACGCTGTACAAGCCGTCGTAACGGTACCTGGCGGCGAGTCAATCGTTAGTACGAAAAGAGAACAGAGCACGTACCCGTTCCTTGGGGCGTACTTTGAATTAAGTTTGTATCCTCGAATAACGCGGATAGGTTCGCCGGAATGCATTGCATTCTAATGGATATTAGCGAGGGCACAGGAGATTAAAAGGCACGTACCTGCAAAGCCTTGTTTCCGTATGTGTACTCCTGGTCTTTGACTTGCATCTTCCCGTCATTGCTTCGCCCGCCTATCATCAATCAGCACCTAACGAATGCAGAAAGGCAACACCACGAACCTTCACCGCACAAGTGACTACAAAGGAGATGTCAGATCGGGCTAGAAGACGGGGTGAAAAAACTGCGTACATTTTGTTACCCTTGTCCTTGTTGAATTCTTCGTACCCATCCGACCTGCAACGGTGTTAGTAGCAAAAACCAACATCTGCAGTTACCCACAATACAACAGAACGCGCAGTCCCCCCGGACGAGTAGATTCCCCGTCTGATATTCCCATGCATCCCCGCTTCCAAGAGTAACGTCCTGTACACGTATCGCGTACCCACAGGCTGTCCTTCGATCTCTCCAGATGTGCCTCTAAACAACCCATCGTCACCACACTAAAAATGCAAAAAGGCGGGAAGACATACGGATTGACAACAGGCGT
The DNA here is from genome assembly GCA_030435615.1 of Armillaria luteobubalina. Taxonomy (NCBI): domain Eukaryota; kingdom Fungi; phylum Basidiomycota; class Agaricomycetes; order Agaricales; family Physalacriaceae; genus Armillaria; species Armillaria luteobubalina. The sequence continues at coordinate 21,203 of JAUEPU010000248.1, forward strand.
CTTGTACCCTTCTCGTTCCTTGACATTCAACTGATTTGGAGTCCTGTGGTCTTTGACGATCCTCCGCTCGATTTTCCCGTATTTGCGCGTTGTTTGGATTCTGAAAGACTCGTCGGCGTACATGTCCGTGTGTCGGGAAGGAAAAGAAGAGGAAGAGAAAGAAAGAAAGAAGAGATAAAGGAACCGTTTATAAATAGGTAAATTGATGTTATCCGTGACTCGTTAATTGTGCCCCTAATCGGGAGCCCGTTGCCTGACGATCCGCTGTTGCATCTTCTAGAATTGAGAGGGACTTGGCCAAGCAACGTCTGGAAGGGCGTGTGGAAAAGAGAATATATGGTTCAGGGGTGTTTATGGATCTGGAGAGAGATGGACGCGTGTTGTTGTGTTGATGGCCGTTGTCTATCACGAGCGTGCTGATGATCGGCACTCGCAGGGCCGACTGGTCACTATTTCTGTTGCAGTCAAGCACGAGGTGTGACTGTGCCAGGGGGCAACTACATCAACTGCCATATAATACTCCTGGGAGCTTTTCGCATAACACCGCAGTCATCACACTTCCTTTCCAAGAATGGCCCGCACGACCCTGCACCGCGGCGACGCGCCTCTTTGCCATCGAGCAAGCTTCGTCCTACCCAGGCATGATTGCGATCGCTCATTTGTCCCCGAATACCCTTTCTTCACCCCCACTCCCACCCGTAGAACTTGCCAAATTTATAGTCCGAATATATTCGGATAACCTGATTGAGCTCGCCCGACGCTACAGAGTAGCTTCCAAAACATCGCGTTAAATAGGACTAAAAGTACAATACTATGGCACTCATTGCATCCAGGCAATAATCGTACACTTCATGCTCAACTTCCCATCCCACGCCGCTCAAAGATCAATACTCTTCCCTCCGGGCTGAGCGATCCTCCCACCGGCTCCAAAGCCCTTGTGCTCAGGCTGGATATCCCGCGTGGGCCGATTAGCCTCAGCCTTGTGGTGCGCAAACTCCCTCATCTTCTTCTCGTTCTCGAGATAACCATGCTGCTTCTTGTCTTTCTTCGGGGGCAGCTCCTCCTGGTGGTGCGGATCATGTCGTTCTTCGCCCGCGGTGGGAGGTCCGGTTGGCCTTGGGTAGTCCAAGACGGTGTCGTCGACGGCTCGGGCCGGTGTGGGTTCATTCGTCCTTCAGGTCCTCAGAGAGTGAACGGGTGACACAAAGAGAACTGGAGATACTAACGACGTATCAACGTGTGGTTTATGCCTCGCAGAGAGCGACAGACGCCGGCCTCCGACTTTCACTGCACAGACAGAGAGAGCATGACATCATCGTATACTGGGACCCACAAGTTAATGAACGGCAGACTTGCCTGCGGGCGGGTGCGGTATCGAGACCTCTGGCATAGTTGTTGAGGTGGCTGGAGATAACGAGGGGAAGGCGTCTGTTATAGACTGTTATATAGCCAACGGTTCACGTGTCGAGATCAAGCCTGGAACTGAATGGATCATGGGTCGTAATGATGAAACGGCGAGCGTCACTGTCGATTCCAGACCAGCGGCGGTCGTACGATGGTTTCAATGGTAGAAGAAGGTTTGAATGGTTGATTGATGGAGAACCCGTTTGTACACGACTCGCGAGGAAGCTGGGTCTGTTCTATGGTGTATTGGCTCCGGAAAAAAGAAGAAAAGGCTGTTTCCATAAAAGTGTGCATGTTCCAAAGCGAAGGAAATGCTAAATATTGGGCGAGTTAACGCGACGGGCCAGGTAAGTGTATGTAACACGATACATCGAGGCCAAGATTGACATTATCGTGTCCAAATATGGCACATTCTTCAAATTCCCACCGCGCTCTTCAAATTCCCACGACGATCAGCTTTTCGTGGCGATCACAGGCTTCATCTCACACCACGACCATCTTCACTGCATACACTGCTTTTTCGTGTTGCTCTGCGATCTGCTCAAGGTGGGACACTCCGGGTCCCGTGTGCCAACGAGCGAGCCGTGTACAGGTGAGTTACATCCAAGTCGACCAAGCAAATCTGAAGCGACGACCTTTCAGAGCAACCTCCCATGTAACCGCGCACGTTCGTACGATGACCTCGTCCGCCTCAGATACACCAGAACCGGTCTGCACGCCATGGATGCCCCTTGCTCAAACCATACCCTTCCGTGATTTAGATCACAGGTATGGTTATGTCTCCTGTTTTTTCTCGACACTGACGCCCAACAGGCTCCACGAAGAAATCATCGCCTACTCCACCTACGCCCAACCAACCCCTGAAGAAGTGCATATACGCGAAAAAGTCTATCGCTACATCGAAAACGCGGTCAGGGGCACTATTCCCGGGAGTCGCGTCGGGGTATTTGGGAGCGTCGTGACTGGGTTGACTATTCCCATTCCGTATGTTATCAGACACTTCCTTTTCTTCCTTGAGCTCATTTCAATACTAGGGACTTGGATCTCGCCATCGTAGTGGAACGTATGATGTCGCAGCGTGCCATCAACCGACAGCTGTTCAAACTGCGGGACAACTTCCAGCGCGGACGGCTTATCGATGACGCCCAGGTGCGGTTTCACGCCAAGGTCCCCATTGTGAGGTTCACTACGCGTCCGGAGTACGGTGTGTTTGCCTTCTTCGTTGCATTCACGCGCCCCTTAATAGCTGATAGGCTCGATAAGCGTGGACATTGGCGTGAATAATACCGATGGTATACACGTCGCGGAGATGATCAAAGAATGCCTGGCGCGGATGCCTGAACTGAGACATTTGGCGCTTGTCGTGAAGGGACTCCTCACTCGGGCCAGCTTCAACAATCCCGCTTATGGTGGTTTGGGAAGTTATGCGGCTGTCTGCATGTGTATCAGCTTCTTGCAGGTGAGGGTCTCCAGTAGAGCGTATACAGTATTCTGATAATAACAGATCCACCCGCCATCAGAGTCCCTGGGGAAAGTCCTCACTGACATGCTACACTACTACGGTGTTTCATTCCCGTACGAAACATCGTATATCTCCGTGCGAGAAGGACAGGTCCTGCTCAAGTCGAGTGCGACGTGGTGCGGGACTGGCGATAAGCTCGTCATTCAGTGCTTAAAGAACCCAGGTAGCACGACGTGTCTACTATATCATATCATGTCGATTATTGACGGTGTCCACTAGACAAGAATATAGCTTCGTCAGTGGGTCGCACGGCGCGTTTGCGCGAGATCTTCAAGGAGGCCTATGCGAAGCTTTTGCAGGCGACCATCGAGGACCCCGTGGTGCTCGGTACGATTGTAGGGTACCCGCAGAGTGTAGGTTTGTCTTTCGTTCGAATTCACTCCGGTTTTGACGTCCTGCGTAGGTGGTTGACCATCGTGCGGCTATTAAGTCTCTTGTCGATGCACACCCACCTCCCATTCAGAAACCGAGACGCAATCCTCGTGACGTCCGGGATGGATCGAGTTATCGAGGGGGACCCAGTCGGACGAGTCGTGATGAAAGGTATCCCAGCCGGAATTATGATCCTCGCGGTAATGGAGAACGGATGAATGGTAGTCGGGGCGGAGGGAATGTTAGGGTCGGTGCGAACTTTCGAGAAAGATACCCAAAAACGTGAAGGAATGGGACGGTCTTTTTTTACATGTGGACCGCGGAGTAGGTCTTGGATGGGACGAAATGCTGTACGTGTTACCCTAGTACGTAGGTCATGCTAGAGGACGGATGTGACACTACTTAGAATGCACTCCATAACGGAGAGTATACTTGAATGTGATGCCGTCTTGACGCTTACCAGGAAATGGGATCAAAAGTCGAGCAGGCCCAGTATAATAAGTAAGCACAGCTAAAGTCGGCCTATTTGTGAGCTTTCTCACGACATTATTTACTTCCCGAGTCTAGACCCCAAGTACTATTGTTGTCCAGGGGTTCCTAGCACTTCAAACGATGAGTACCCCAATTGATAGCTATGAAAGGACCCAGCGAAACTTACTGGCAATACCACCCGCGCGGATACGAGAGGGGTAGCAGAAGAGACTACGAGAGTAGTCAGTAGTAATGAGACGCGACATCTTCAAGGGGAAGATCCCGACGCGTTCGCTTCTCTCACCTCAGGCCTTCATGTCTACGACTCTACTTGAAATCTGGGGCATTACAGTCAACTCTCCACGTTAAAAGGGAGCCATCTTAGGCATACGCCGCTACTTGTAGCCCTTGTGTTCTAGAGCTCATTGAAAAGTTCTGTGAACTAAGGCCGGGAAGGGACTCTGAGTGTGAATTGTCGCGCTTGTGGCGGGTGTCCCAAAATGACAGAAAGTAAGACAGGAATGTACGCAAGTTCCGTTCCGAGAGTGACTGTTGTTCGCGGTGGTATTCATTGATCAGTATAGGAAGAACAGGGTTTCGGGCTAGCCATCTATGTAGCGCTGAAACCCATTCAATGTGGGATAGTGCCGCGGCTCTGTTGTTCAGGTAACATTGACATCAGAGCGCCCATAGAGACTATGCCAATACAGCACTTTGCTCTGTCGGGTAGGCGTTGTGACATCCCTGTACATTCCAAGATTGAGCAGTTCTTAAGCCAAGGATATGTTGATCAATTAAATGATTCAAGGATTGACTGTGGTGCCATACCCACGGTAAAAATAAGAGCATACGCCAAGTTGAGCTGGAAAAGGGATATGAGAGACAATAGCAGAGCCTCGCACTAGATGCCTAAACCAAACGGTGAGCGATTCGTAGCGGTTCGTGATGGTAAGGAACATACCGGAACGGGACCCTGTCGGGAGTCGACCAATTGCACATCGACCATGACAGTGTTCTTGGGCACAGACAAGTCATGGTAATAAAACAACTCTCATTCGTCGACCCGTCATGCGTGTAAAGAAAGTATTTTCAAAGTAAAACTACCCATATCAGTTACTTTGTCTGCGAGCTGCAAGGTTCATGAGCATGCCTCCAGAGAGGAGCGAAGGACCGCAGCCTCACCAGTACAATGATTACCAGTAAGGCTGCTGTTGCTTATGACGACTTTGGGTACAACTCATCCTTGGTCAAAATGCCTTCGACCCCAGGTAATGAGTCGCGCTGCACAAAAGGAAAAAAAGCGTCAACATACCAAGCTCCTCCCTGAGAGGCTTCAGCTCTTCTAAATACGCCTCATACTGCGCCTTGTTCTCAACCTTCTCACTGACACCCTCGAAAATCCTGACAGCAGTCGAGTAGTCGTTCACCCTCCTAGCAGCCTTAACAGCCGCCTCGATGACAGCCGGGCTGGGCACGAGGTCGTGTGCGAAGCAGTTATTGAGACCGCGCTGGAGCTCAAAGAGGTCCTCAGCGTTCTGGAAGAACGTCACGTAGCGTTCCGAGAATGCCTCGAAGGACTCCTGGTGCGCATGGGCGTAGCGGACGGGGGTGGTGCGAGGGACGGCGGCGACCTTGAGGACCGGGCGGGATGCGAGGCGGAGGACGGGAAGGATTTGAGAGCGCATTTTACGGCACTGCAGTCGACGACAGAGTTTGGTGATAAGAAGCGGGAGGGAGGGTTGGCGCTCTGTTGATCGTTGTTTGCCACAGGGTAAGATCGGGAAAAACCGGCCGGTCTGGGTCCATTCTCGACCGCCATCATCCTCCGATTCCGCCTATATGCCTCTAAATTGAATCATCCCTTCGCTGTCGTCGTCTGAATCCGCTCCTACGAAAACTAAGGAGGATGCTACTTTGACTTTGCTTTTCCATCAATTCACATCGGTAAGTAACAAAGTTACCGCTTGACAACGGTAAGCATTGCACCAAATTGCATAGTATCATGCTTGATGAATATATTATCCATAGTGTCTAACGTCTGATGCTCGTATTGATTTTAAGGAATGATGTCCTTCCGCCAGAGCGTCCAGAAAACGACTTGGTAGCCGACCTACAGATGTATGGTTTACCATCTCTACGACAACTCAGCCTTTTCCCAGATCACCTGCCATTTCTGTCTATCCGCAGCTTTCTCATTTCCTTCTGATCTCTAGTGTCTTCCCTGTTTCCTTATACATCAGTTCCCCGTCTCATATCAACGCTACTTGGAACGAGAATGACTTCGAAAAGACTGGTCCTCGTCCGTATCAAGTGGTTCACATACTGCTAAACGCCTCTCCTCCTCCCTTGGCGTGTGGTCCGACGTCAGTATAGGACAGCACAAACGATACAATCGGCACCATCGTCAGCAGGGAAGGCTCAAACGTGGGTGATACTCGCACAGCGTCCATGTGTTCCACGTCGCCCACGGTGCACAAGCGCCTGCATTCCTGCGAGGAATCGGGGGTGCACGCCAAAGACAGAAGAGCCTGAGAGATTATAGAATACGGGACAGCTTACAATGGGATTGCCGTCCTCGGTTTGTCTTGTATGGAGGATTATCAGCCTCATCTTTCAAGTACGGTCTGTATAGACGAACTCGAAGCATTTGAAATGGAATAGCGTCTTCAATCACGTCTAGCATTTTTTGTTGGAGGTTGGTGGGATAGCCCGAGCTGACTTTTGCGACCCTCGAGACGAATTATAAGGATGATGTAAATTACGAGAACAGATAGGCGCTCAAAGTACCTGACGGATGCCAAATGGCAGGCGCCGTGGCTGTTCACAGGACTCGAGCTGTGATGATGCCTTTTCGTGCAGTACTCCCTTGACTTTCTGAGCCAGGACATATCAGGTATGGCTCTTTTCATTCCGAGTACTCATTACGATAACATGAGTAATATAAGGTCATACACGAATTACTCTGCAGAGGGGCAATGGACGACTGGGATGCAGAATGCGACGATGAAGGCAGCGAGGATGAAGACCTGAGCCACTCGGATCCGAATAAAGAGATGGGGGATCAAGAGAACGAGTGGGCGACTCGTAAACCTGAACAAGTAAGTCAGTTGGCAAGTTAGCAGGAGGGCAATTGCTAATATATGATCAGTATCCCGAGGTCACCATCTCGGCCTTCGCAGAGACGGGCCGAGAGGAATCGTCGATCGCCGTTCCATTGCAAAGAGCATACACCGGTAGAAAGCCCGTGATAACATCCCGCCTAGCGAACACTCCCTGCTCTACCTTCGATATTCAGAGCCTCTTGGATCAATTCAACACCATACTTGGAACGTCATACAGCCTTGACAACCGATTCCTCGCCTCCCTTCTTGCAGAGTGTATGAGAAAGGGGTACGATTTTGGCATGGCATATGGCTACCTTCGTCGGATATGGTACATCAATGACTGGAGCACCGTACATGATGTACTACGGAGATGGAGTGACGAGGACCAGGAGATTCGACGAAAAGCACTGGTTGGAAACCGGATCGTTAACCCAGAATTGTCACCTCGACGTGTCTGGGATCTGTATAGTAATCGGGTGGTGCCATGGTGGTTCAAGTCTCGGGTCGGAGGTGCTCATTACATATACCGCCAACGGCCTGTGCCAATATCGCACGCATGGGTGGACGAGAAGGATCGCACTGCTGTGTGGACGCCCATCAACGGAAATGAATGGCCTGTTCCCATCCCAAAAGATGCCAACCTCGACTTGGTCCGCATTGAGATGCTCAACCTTGGAGAGGAGTATGCATGGCTCGACGTTCTCTGTTTGAGACAGGTGGGTGGATGGAGAGAGGACTTGCGTATGAAGGAGTGGAAGCTAGATGTGCCCACCATCGGGGGAGTGTATAGAGGCCAGGAAGTGGTGTGGTACTTGAGTGGGCTGGGTCGGCCGTTGACGTTGAAGGAGGGTGACCTGGACAATGATCAATCCTGGTTTAGACGCGCTTGGACACTCCAGGAGATTGGACAGAGGAGGATGATTGCCGGGGACACACCGGATGGCCCACTGCATGCCAAGTGTAAGGACGGAAAGTATAAGACTGAGCTGCTGACCAGGTTTCACGAGAAGCTGGAGCATACAAGTAAGTACTTCTTTGGCCGTAATGCACTGCTGGAGATGCGGACTCGGGTGTCGACGAACCCAGTGGACAAGATTGCAGGACTGGCATTTCTGACGCAGTCCAAGTCGATACCGGCATACTACGAGAGCGCATCTCTCGAGGACGCATGGACAGCACTCGTGCATTCGATGCATGAGTCGTCTCGGGCGCAGTTGTTCATATTGTGTCCTGAGCCGGGAGATGGAGGCCCAAAATGGAGGCCGTCGTGGGAGCAGGTTATGACGAAGCCTCTGCTTCCATATTCGACTGACCTTTGTGCCATCGCCCAATCCGTTGATCGGAATGAGGCAGGGCATGAAGACTCGCGTGATGCGTGGTGCATTAAAGGGTTAGTGCAGGGGTTGGCTGTTGTCCGGGAAGGGCGCCATCGACATGGGGAGTTTATTGCTGAATGCAATGATGGGATAGAGCAATTCAGAGTCACCGCTGCCCACACATACCCGATACCTGAAGACATTTACACACTGATTTACTTTATCTGCTGGGACAAGAATGGCAACAACGACATTCCGCATGCGTGCGTTATTGGACAAAGCCTGCCAGGGGGAAGGTTTGAGAAAGTTTCGGTGCTCGAAACGTCCGACTGGAATCTCCGGGATATTGCTGAAAAATGTCGATATATTCTTATTTGACTGACTACTACACACTGCATAGTAGTTCTTCCAGTAGACATGTTCTAATGAATACTTGTACTCTGCAATGGTGGACGATGGATTGACAGCCACATTCTACATCACTGTAACACACTTGCTTTGTGTTCGATAGCCAATATCTGGTGTGTTAAACATTTGCCAGTAAACTAGTCAACCACGAGCTTGGTATCTTCCCTGGGTAGGCACATCATTACTATGTAGCTCCATACTTCGTTATCGTCCCAGGAGATAGTAGCTGGGCGAATTATCGGGCGATCCTTGCTGAATTTCTTCAACCCATGAACGATTCACTTTTCATCCATAGAATATATATATGCCCACCTTTTGTCTCCGGGTCAGTGTCTGAGCACGCGAGATCAGACTGACCGAGTACCCACGGTTCGTTTGAATGTCCATGGATGTAAGGACTTGCAGCGTCCGCCGTGAGGGTGACATCCTCTTCTTGGTATCTGCGCTCTCATCAGACACCCGTGTACAAAAGATAGCTTGTATTTTTGTACGTACCGTGTTTGTATGTTTTACTCGATGTCTTCTGCGCTGTATGGCTTCATGCTGACGATGAGAACGCGATCGAGAAGATCTATGGGTAATCTGTGAGGACTACGGAAACTTCCTCAAATACAAGCCATCCCTCAGGTAGAACCCATAATGAGCAAAGGAGCAAGATCATTTTCCACAGCTCGGTTCAAAAACGAGAAGCTTTCAACGCCGAGCATGTGAATCTCGTTGATGAAAAGGACCTGAATATTCTCCGGTTAGCATACAACAATTTGATGTAAGAAGTACACGTACATCAGGAATGATCTCAGCCTTGCCCTCCCCGCGCCAAAAATGTGATCTGATTCCATACCTCTGGCCTGATCCCATCCGTGTCGTGCGCAAACAAAGCCAATAAACCCTGCGTCCTGCTATCGATAACTTCTATCCCATGCAGAGATGCCATATGCACGACCTCCCACTACTTTTGTATTTCACCTTGCGGGCATTGAACGAATTGAGTCTACGCATCAACAATTAGTCTAGCGACGTTGCCAAAAAGAAAATAGAACATACAGTGGCACCCATAACATAATCACGTGCGAATGAGTGACCGAGCTTAGAGAGATTTTACCAGACGTCTTGTTCGATGGTAACGACGTCTCTTGCTAGGACTTTCTCCTTCGGGAGAGTGCCAATCATTTTCGACCCAAGTCGCAGGTGGTCTCCATGTCGGTAGTTTTGATAGCTAGGTATCCGGTTTTTGTAGCCTGCAAAGCAATATCTGTGAGCGCTTAATCTTTATTAGCAGAAAGTTGCCGGCGTACTCCAATGAGACTCCCATCAATTCAACTCTTGGCGACAGTTCCTTTGACGAATAATGTCTCTTGTTGGGTGTACCAATGCTCTGTAATAAAGCCTCCGTCTTTGACATCGACAACGAGAATATGTTGCTGGCGCCGGCGGCAATTACGGCGGGGGAAATGCCCAGACCCAGTGTCTGCGCCATACCTATGTCGCACAGTCAACACAAAGTAAATAGTAGAAAATATGAGACGCACCCAATTCAATACCGATCTTTCCTGTCGACGAGAGCCTGGGTAGTAACATCGTCCGCCCTGCTAAACAACCTTCCCATCCTATCTTGAGAATCATATAAGCAGCCTGCTCATCAAATCAAGTTCTTTGTGAAGTAGCTCTTGGCCCTGAGCGGCTATCGAGTCCCAGCCCAGTAAAATGTGAATGTCTGCCAGCATATCTCAGTCAGTTATTTTCCAAATAACGCGTCGAATATCCCACCAGAGTTTCGACATCCCTGCCGTGCGTGTATAGAGGTGAACAGGTCATTTTGGGAGAGGAAAGAGTATGTGCGATGATGGAGAGGTGCATGTTCTGCCGTGTCATAAAAATAGAAACGAAGTCCCCGCGTAACATGATAGAAGAGCATCGCGTCATGAAAGGGTGCGAGTCTTGAAGCTTGAAGGCGGAGGAAGCCGGGCATACAGATATAGAAAAAATTCCTCGTTTATGACAGAGTGGGAGGACAACTGTCGAGGTACCCTGGACGGTGCTGGTGTGAATTTAAGAAGCAGAGATAGAAAAATAAGTGAGCGTACATACTCATTACTTTCATTCGCTCTTCGCCTATCGTTCCGCTCTCTATCGATCCATCCTTTGTGTCATTGTTTGCTCCTCTGTCCATTTCACGTCAAGAGCTTGAAATAGTTGTGTTTATGCACACAAGCGTCAACAGGTGTCGACACAACGGCGACCATGACAGTCAATTGAGAGCTCCGTCGACCGGAAACAGGAATGAATATCATCTGAGGTTAGCCGGACAAGACAGCCTCTTGCTTGACGGTAGTTGCAATTTGTAAAGTCGAAGGCGAAAGGTAAGAAGGGAACAGCACAGCCACATCAACATGCTATTTCTCTGCATCCGTCATCCTGGACTCTGATTTCTCTCGTAGCTTCGACCTCTACTACCAGCACAAGCAGGCCCTTCAAATACATACGAATCCATTGGCTTTATCGCTCTACCGCTCCCAAGGCCTCTACCAGTGGAACCTACAAAATACTGCCTCTTCAAGAATTCTTTACCAAATACGACAGAAGATCTTCTGTCCTCCGTAGCGAATCTGCTGCCGATACCACTACCCTCAAGGGTCTCGTCCCAGAACAATTCTTCCGGATTCTCCAGAATGCACTTTCGAATTCTCGTATCGCGACTGCAACGCGTCAGTAGCAATCACAGCCATTCACCATCGAGCGGACACCGTCGGGTCTGAAGCTAGGGGCCAGGGAATCCCCCAGTCCATCACCGTTTGTTGGTGCCTTTTGCTGGGCGTGTTTTTCTTTCGTAACAATGACACGACAGGTTCTCAAATCAAAAGAAGGCCCCATGCTTGGTACTGAGCAATGTATACGGAGAGAGGCGCATGTGGGATGGCATGGACGGAAGGGCGAATGTGAAGTTGTGGCGGAGGTGGTCGTCTTGCAAGAAGGAGGTTGTCCTGTGAGCGAGGTCGTCTTGTGGCTGTGGGGTGGAACGTCATCGAGCGCTGAGGGCGCGGGTCGACTGGCCGAGAACCACCAGATTTATAGAGACAAGGATTCAGAAGACACATCAGGGGCTGGATCCGCAAGTCCCTACGTCCCTACTCTGTACACGACTCCCATCAGCAGATGCTCTGATCCCGAACGTGATGCCCGAAGTGAACAGTCTCACCTCGCCAGCAACATCCACACTGAGCGCTTTCATTCAGCAGGCGATCGAGTATTCACATCCAATCAGCGGACACAGCGAAAGGCGTACCTGAGGCGAAACATCCCGCGGTCGGTCTCTTTGATTAGGTCGCTACGTGCGAATTCCTTCCACACTTACCTAGTCTTCAGACAGACGTTCATGACGATGGCGACTTAGCCTTGATTTCTGCTTCCGACAAAAGTTGATCCCACCCCATATTCAGCATTTGGTTTTGCGCACCACCTAGTCGCCAAGCTCGCAATATTATTTCGCCTTCTACATTGAATGGGTTTATTCTATGCCTTGTCAGCCATTCCAACGATCTTGCTGAAGAAATAGGACATATATTGCACCGGTATTTCTCGGCCGTGCAAACAAGCGACCGACTCTGATAATGTCGTCTCCTACTGACACTTCCTCCTTTGAGGGAGCGACGATCGTTTTTCCATAGATAGTCTCCATGTATGTAGCGTTGATAGTCAATTATTCGGTGTTTGTAGCCTGAACAGCGCTAGCTGCTAGCACATGTTGAAAAGTGCGAAAATTTCAGTCAAGTGAACGGGATCGACGAGGATAGGCAAACGAGGATGCTGGAGTCGAAGGTTCGTCGCTCCGACGGGAGCGAGGTTAGGTCTTCCTCAATGTCATCGCCCGACGTCAAAAACATCCTCATCCTCCTCATCAAGAACGGCTGAGTGGATAGTGGTGGAGAAGGACCCCTGGTTGCTGTCTTCTTACACGAGCAGATACCTCTTGTGCTGTCTCATCAAACGATGATATCTCGCAGGGTGTGGTACCCTTCGAAGCCGTGCTGATGTAACAGATGAGTACAATTGGGCTACAACAAGAGTGAGCACGGCTGGCCATGGGAGAAAGAAGGGATGCCTACCGTCCTAAGTGTGCTTTATCAACTTTCCCTTCCCTTCTCACCAGTCACCAACATCGATGACGGTTTCCTTACTTCGAATAAGTTGTTGTTATTCGAACAAAGGACCGTCTAGATCATTTTCCAGAGCGGTTCAAGTACGAGAAGCATTCAATGCTGAGCATGTGAACCTCGTTGATGAAAAGGACCTGGATATTTCTCTGGTTAGCATACAACATTTTGGTGCGAGAAGTAAACGTACATCAGGAACGATCTCAGCCTTGCCCTCATCGCACCGTCCCAAGACCTTGACGATGATCTGATTCCGTAGCTCTGGCTTGATCCCGTCCGTGTTGCGTGCAAACAATGCCAATAAACTCGGCATCCTGCTATCGATAACTTCTATCCCATGCAGAGATACCATATGCCCGACCTCCCGCTATTTTTGTATTTCATCTTTCAGGCATTGAAAGAATTTAGTCTACGAATCGTTAGTCTGAGCAACGACATTTTAAGAACAAGATAGAACACACCCATGACATCACAATCTCTTGACCGTGTGAATGAGCAACCGAGTTTAGTGATTTTACCAGACGTCTTGTCGACGGCGATGATGTCTCCTGCTAGGAAATTCTCCTTCGAGAGGGCGTCAATCATTTTTTGAACCCAAGTCATAGATGGTCTCCATGTTGGTAGCTTTGATATCAGTTTTCTGGTTTTTGTAGCCTGCAAAGCGAAATCTGTCAACGCTAAATTCTTATTAACAGAAAGTTGCCTGCGTACTCCAACAAGACTCAAGTCAATTTAAATCTCGGAAACTTTTCCTTCAGCGAGTAATGGCTCTTGTTGCGTATACCGATGCTCCATCAAAAAGGCTCCGTCTTTGACACCGGCTGAGAATACGTCGCTGGCGCTGGCGGCAATCACGGTGGGAGAAACGTCCAGACTTAGCGTCTGCCCCATACCTATGTCGTACAGTCAAGACAAAGTAAACAGTACGATACGGGAGACGCACCCAATGCAATAATAGCAGTCTTTCCTGTCCACGATCCAGCTAACAACGTCCCTCGCCCTGCTAAACAACCTCCCCGCGCCATTTTGAGAACCATACCAGCATCCTCCCTATCCAACGTTCCCCATGAAATAGCCCTTGGTCCTAACCGACTATTGAGTGCAACCCGTGGCTTATGTGAATATCCACCAGCACGTCTCGGTGAGATATTTCCCAAATGATGCGTCGAATATTGCCCCAGTTCAGACGTCCCTGCCGTGCCTGTGCAGAGGTGAGCAATCCATTTCAAGGGTAGAAATGGGTGCGCACCATGATGGAAAAGTACAAGTTACCGTAGAGTCATAGAATAAGAAGTGAAGGCCTTGCTAGCCTTCAAGCTTCAAGCTTCTAGGTGGAGGAAGTCAAACGTACTGATACAGAAAAGTTTCCAGGTCATCACAGGTCGGAGGGTCAGCTTTCGAGGCACCCTGACGGGGCTGGTGTGAGCTTACAGACCAGTAGAAATAGGAAAGGAATGAACACATATATTCAGTGTCATTGCTCTCATCGGGCTTCTCTTCGTCCGCCATCTCATCCATCTATATTTCTATTCCACGCTTAGCGCCACCCGTCGCTCTCGAGTCATTCCATGCCAAGGCAGATCCTGAAGTCGTAGGGGCGTACACATTGAGGATTCGCTTTGTCTTTAGTAAACCTGATTTAGGGACTACCCTCGGCTCGGCTCGTCAATAAATGATAATACACTGCCGTACCACAACAACTCATTGCGAGTCCTGGGAACCGGAAACAGGAAGAGATATCATCTGGAGTGGGACGCATGAGACGAAGTTGCGAACGATGTGTTTCTCAGGTTGTAGTCCAAAAGCTTAAGCTTGGACCTTCTCCTCGAACTTGACCGTTTGAACGTTAACGTCAGACCTCAGAACGAGGCACTTTTTGTCGATGCGGTCGCAACACAAGACATTGTCCATTGACTGTCTCCCTAGAGTCGAAGCGAAGCCCGTTCATTAAGCCTCAATTTTACCACGTTCAGAGACCATTTGCGTCCTACAACACATTGTGTTCAGTGAATGTAAAGTTTCTATGTTCCAGACGTAATCAGAGAATAATAAGCAGTGAATACTTCATCATGTTGCTACTGAGAGGGCACTGACTTCGTTTTCGACTAGGTATTACGGTTCAAGCGTGCACGTCCCTGTGGTGTAGATTAGAGACCAGGGATTGAGGCGCCAAAGGTACGAGCTCACCATTTCGTTAGTTTTAACAATAACAAAAAAGCGAGATCCCACAGCTATTCCCTGTTAGATATCCCGTATCATTTCCAGGCTTTTCGAATCATAATCAGATTACAATCTGGCGAGTTTCGGTGCAAAGACCTTGACCGAAGCTTCAGCTTTCGTCTTCAAATCCGCTTGGGCTTGAACACTGTCGACTGGGTCGGGCGTGGAGTTCTTCGTCCTTTTGCCACGTCCAATTTGATATCAACCTCAACTTTGGCCTCGACGCGTTCGTGACAATCTCCTTCCATCCTACAAAGTTGAGGATTCAAGGGGAGCAAATGCAGAGCGAACGCAGAGAGAGGTAGGGACACTACATACGCATGATGTCAACCCCGCATCACTGTCAATGAATATGTCTGAATGTCTGAACGTCCTTCGTGAGCAAGTCGCAGCCAGGAAAGACGAAAAAAATACCCTAAACAAAATATACAGAGGCAGGATAGATAACGTCGACACTTCTTCTTGCCATTCAAGAGTCATGGCGCGCGACATTTCGAGGTTTGCCTGCACCAAGGCTGCACCGCATCACTTCATGGCCATTCGGAGCAGAAACATTTTTGACACTGGATGTGAGGCGAGTCGACCTCGGGATTTTTTCATCAGCATTTTTGACAAGACTAAGCGAGCAAGAGGCTGAGGTTGAGAGTCTTCAGAGGAGAAGCGTTAGAAGGAATCAAAGGTGACGTCACCTGCTACTGGAACGTTCGTGTGTACTTCAGCCGTATTTCAGTTGATGTGAGCCCCGGCATTCTCTCCTCGCCGAGTTGTGCCTCTTTCTTGATGCATATACCGATGCTCGTCAGAAAGCCTCCGTCTTTGACATTGATAGCGAGATTACCTCGCTGGCGGCAATCATGTTGAAGATAAAGTCCAGACCAAACGTCTATCTGTGTCACGTATTGAAGGCAAAGCAAGTATTGGAAAAGCATTGACAGTGGCAGTCGTTGTTTAAGATTCACGACATTAGGTGGTGCGGTTGGTCTGCATCCTACTACTTCTCGGTTATTCGAAGAGGGACTTGCGATTTTGTGTGCGCCGGAGGTAAAGCAAAATCTATCGAGAAATAAGGCCAAGAGGAGAAGGACGCGCATGGAAGAACGCGCGGTGCCACGAACGTGATAGGTCGCGTTATAGGACATTGCCGGGTTGTTCCGATGACTCTTGGATTTCAAACAAGCGCATCCGTCACGTCTGTCGACACCAGATTGCTCTCCCCTACTCTTTGAACATTCGGTCTGACTGCGTCCATCTCATATCTTCCTGAACTCTAGTTTCCTCCCTGTCTCCCTATGCATCAGTTCCCCGCCTCGCATCAGTGCTACATGGAATTAGAACAATTCCAACAAGAACTGGCCTCTTCCGTAGCCAGTGTCGTTCATATCAAGTGGTTCGCATACTGCTAAACGCCTCCCCTCCTCCCTTGGTGCAGTTCAACGTCAGTATGGAGCGGCACAAATGAGATAGTCGGCACCACCGGCAACAGGCTCCGCATGAGGGATTGCGTCGTTCTGGGGAGGACAGGATACTTTTGGTATAAGCAAGTAAGCGGAGGTCATGGTGGTCATGACATGGGGAATGGGCTCTGCTGAGTAAACCTCGCTGATAGACGCGAGTGGCGTTGGGAGTGGTGGCATCAAGTCGAGCGCAAGGCTCAACCGCGGGTGATACACGCACAGGGGTCCCGACGGTATCCCACATCTCCCATGGTGCGCGGAAGGATGGCTGGTCTCGCGCCTGCGTACCTGCGAGGAATTCAGGGGCTAACGCCAAAGGCAGAGAAGAGCCTGAGATCAATCAGAGGATACGAGTGCCATGTGGTCTGGCAGGCGCCTGACAGATTTTGTGTCTCCCCATCACTTCATCGGCGACTACGACAGCGTACTTATCCGTGGGAACAATCCTGTGAGCTGACCAACAATCTCCGTTGTATACAACGCTAACGGATGCACCAGCTCCTCTAGTTGCTTTGAAGGACGGAGCGGTACAGGATGTCTTCATGGACTGACATCTCGTTTGCC
Organism: Armillaria luteobubalina; assembly: GCA_030435615.1. Classification (NCBI taxonomy): domain Eukaryota; kingdom Fungi; phylum Basidiomycota; class Agaricomycetes; order Agaricales; family Physalacriaceae; genus Armillaria; species Armillaria luteobubalina. Next base: position 38,189 of record JAUEPU010000248.1, read on the forward strand.
TTGCGCCGACGTAACTGCTGCACTTGATATCTTCCAGAACCGATACATTCACTAGTAGATCCAGTATCATGTCTCATGAACAACCTATTCGACCCAATGCTCCCCACCGTCTTCGAACCCACAAACGGCTCTTTCCCTAACACTATACCCCCGTAGTGAGGAGGATACACTGCGTCAATTTGGGCTGGACGATCGCCTAATCGTCTCAAAAACTGTCATGACACCTCGAGACCCGTCGCAGGTGTTTTCAGTGCGCCTGCATTGATCAACCTAATCGTAACAACTCACAGTAGACCTTCTCAGCATTCATTCCGACCGGACCCCATAATCGTTGTGTTACTTCTGCTGGTTGCTGCTTTCTGTACATGTCGACACAGATTCCGACTTGGACATTTCCGTGGGCTATGGTTTTTCTACTCTGCCGTTTCATTGCGTGTACGTTTTTCGGAGCGGAATTTTGCAGGTAGCTCCTGGGGCGCTCTTGAGCGTTTGCAATACCCCTCAATTCTTCATCTCCTGCCGTTGTTAGGCTATCTGCACGCTATATCTAGAGCAGTATGGACAGTGATATTCTGTGGAATACGAGACAGCTTAAAATGGGATCGCGGTTCTTGGTTTGACTTGGATGGAGGAGCTCGAGGATTATTAGCATATTCAAAGTATGTTCTGTATAGACGACCTCGAGTCTTTTCAATGTAACAATGTCTTCAATCACGTCTAGTGTTTCTTGTTGGATATGGTGGGTTAACCCGAGCTGACTTACGTGACGCAAGAGACGGCCTCTAACGATGGTTTCATTTAAGAGAACAGATAGCCGCCTGAAGCCAACGTGGTCTTGAAGCGCTCGATCGATGCCTCATGGCGGAAGCATGGTTGTTCATAGGATTGGAGCTGTGGTGACACCTTTTGTGCTTTCCCCCCTCGACTTTCTGAGCCAGGACATATCAGGTATAGCATTCCTTTCATTCTGAATACTCATTACGATAACATGAGTAATATAAGGTCATATACGAATCACTCTGCGGGGCAATGAACAACTGGGAAGACGAGTGCGATGTAGAGTGCGAGGAAGTAGGGTGCGACGACGAAGAGTGCCGGAATGAAAAGATCAAGGAAAAAGTGAGAAGGGAAAAAGTGAGAAGAGATGAAGAGATGACGGATAAAGAGAACGAGTGGAATACTCGTAAACCTGAACAGGTAAGTCAGTTGGCAGGCAAGCGGGAGGGCAATTGCTAACATATGATCAGTATCCCGAGGTCACCATCTCTGCCTTCACAGAGACGGGCCGAGAGGAATCGTCGATCGCCGTTCCATTGCAACGAGCATACACCGGTAGAAATCCCGTGATAACATCCTGCCTAGCAAACACTCCCTGCTCTGCCTTCGATATTCAGAGCCTTTTGAATCAATTCAACACCACACTTGGAACGTCATACAGCCTTGACAACCGATTCTTCGCCTCCCTTCTTACAGAGTGTATGAGAAAGGGGTACGATTTTGGCATGGCATACGGCTACCTTCGTCGAATATGGTACATCAATGACTGGAGCACTGCACATCGTGTACTATGGAGATGGAGTGATGAGGACCAGGAGGAGCGCCGTGCAGCACTCGTTGGTAACCGGATCAATCCATGGTTGCCACCTCGACGTGTCTGGGACCTGTATAGTAATCGGGTGGTGCCATGGTGGCTCAAGCCTCGGGTCGACAGGAGGGCTTCTTATATATATCGCCAATGGCCTAGGCCGATATCACACGCTTGGATGGACGAAAAGGACCGCACCGCAGTGTGGACACCCATCAACTATTGTGCGTGGCCCGTTCCTATCCCAACAGATGTCGACCTCAACCTGGTCCGCATCGAGATGCTCAATCTCGGACTGGAGTACACATGGCTCGACGTTCTCTGTTTGAGACAGGTGGGTGGATGGAGAGAGGACTTGCGTGCAGAGGAGTGGAGGCTGGATGTGCCCATCATCGGAGCAGTGTATCGGTACGAGGATGTGGTGTATTACTTGAGTGGGCTGGGTCGGCCTTTGACGTTGAAGGAGGGTGACCTGGAGAGTGATCGATCTTGGTTTAGACGCGCTTGGACTCTGCAGGAGATTGGAGACACTGGCGGGAGGGTGATTGCCGGGGACACACCAGATGGACCACTGCATGCCAAGTGTAAGGACGGGAAGTATGAAACTGAGCTGCTCACCAGGTTTCACAAGCAGCTGCAGCATGCATGTGACATGTACTCGATGCATAATCTACTGATGGAGATGCGGACTCGGGTGTCGACGAATCCAGTAGACAAGATTGCAGGACTGGCACTTCTGATGGGGTCCCAGTGGATACTGGCATACTACGAGAGCGCGTCTCTCGAGGACGCATGGACAGCACTCGTGCATCCGATGGATCCTGAAAAACGGGCGGAGTTGTTCGTAGTGTGCGCTGAGCCGGGAGATAGAGGCCTAAAATGGAGGCCCTCGTGGGAGCAGGTTATGACGAAGCCTCTGCTTCCATATTTGACTGACTTGGATGAAAGTATTGATCGGGATGAGACAGGAGATGAAGACTGGTGTGACGCAATGTGCATTGAAGGGTTTGTGCGGGGGTTGGCTGTTGTGGAAGGGGGTGATCGACATGGAGAGTTTATCGTTGACCGTGATGATGGGATAGAGCGATTCAAGGTCACCGCTGCCCACACATACCCGGTACCAGAAGACAATTACACATTGATTTATCTTATCTGCTCCGACGGAAACTACAACACACACACGGTTCCGCATGCGTGTGTTATTCGACGAAGCCTACCAGGGGGAAGGTTTGAAAAAGTGTCGGTGGTGGAAACGTTCAACACAGATCTCTGGGATATTACTGAAGAATGTCGATATACTCTTATTTGAATGACTAGACCTTGCATAGTAGTTTTGTTAATAATGAATACTTGCACTCTGTCAATATAAACTCTGGCTTGACAGCCGCGTTCCACATCGCCGTAACATGCTTGGTTTGTGTACAAAAATAATCTGTTGCGTTCACGCCGAAAATCAACAAGCTTGCTATCTTCCTTGGGTATGCGCGCCATTACGATATAGTTGCCTTCTTCAAGTTTGTTATTGTCGGGGGAGAGTTACTAGGTAAATTATCCATTGATCCTCACCGCTTCTTCAGCTTCAATCCGTGAACGATTGGCTTCTCGTCCATGAAATGCACATACCCCTCTGAAAATCCTGCACGCCGCTTGTTCTGCCTTTCTTTTGCGAACCTGAACATGGGCGCATGAAATGGTTTGACCGAGTACGGCACCGTCGTTTGCACGGCCATGGGTCTAAGGACTCGCATCATCCACTATAATGATGACATCCTGTCCTCAGCACCAGACATCAATCACAACGGAGAATTGAGTTGGCACTGTCTTCTGAGAAAGTCAATGAAAGGAGAAGTAAAAGAACAGAGCACTTACATTATTCCAGAATATCTTCCCGTGTACATCTGCAATAGACCCTAGGTCGCGAGACCGAAAAAATTCCTCCTTCCTCGTCAACTACGACTACAGTCAGATAACGCAAAATGACAAAAAACGCGACACGCTCACTCAGGGTGCGCGCTTTGTAGAAGAATGTCGCATTTGCCGAATAACAACTCACAGGAGTGACGTTGAGTCACCGGTTGGCCAAGTATGTGGCGACTTGGTCTTGATTGTAAGCGTGCTCTCTTGAACAAGAGTCTCCCTGTACAGGCTTAGCTGAGCGCCGATCCTTCGCTCTGTAAAATTCAAAATGGTTTACCGCTAATTAGCATCATTATTGCGGCGAAGGATGTGCGCGACAAAGGGCGGGACAGCGACGAAGCAGACACCTTCTGACGTATAACATGTTTCCTGGTGTTAGTCATGGAAACGGTCAAGTAAAGTGGAGGCACCAATACGTAGACCAGATCCTTTGGTGAATGTGACGGAGAGCGCGCTACCGCGGTAGATTGGGTTCGAACATACGGAGGTCATGGTGATGGAAGCGAGGGATACCAATAAAGCGGAGTGTGAGCCCTAATAGTAGATCGTCAAGATACCGCGAAGATGGACGAAGAGGTACTTACAACCAATTTTCCCAACCAATATAGGTACGTCTGTCGCTGCTTATTGACAACCTTCGCTCAGTACGCCTAAGATCCCAGTATTCCGACCTTCTTCCAAACCAGCCATACCAACTTGAACCGCACCGGGCTCTCGCAAGATACTTCGCAGCATCGAGACCTTTGAAGACGTTGCGCAAATGCAGTCCTAGGACCATTTGAGTGATGCACAGTTTGTGCGCGTTGCATTACAGGAACGTGGGCATAAATCCTTGCCGCCGATGAGCAAACCGCAGGAATATTTGTTGGCGCAGGGTAAATACGATGAATAGCTGTTCTGGCGCTCTATTGATCGTTATTTGCCACAGGGTAAGATCGGGAAACACCGGCCGGTCTGGGTCCATTCTCGACTGCCATCATCCTCCGATTCCGCCTATGCCTCTAAATTGAATCATCCCTTCGCTGTCGTCGTCTGAATCGGCTCCTGCGAAAACCAAGGAGCATGCTATTTCGGTTTTGCTTCTCCATCAATTTTCTTCGGCAACTTCAGCAAAAAGACCGGTTGACAATGGTAAGCATTGCACCAAATTGCATAGCATCCTGCTTGATGAATATATTATCCTAGTTTCCGACGTCTGATGCTCGTGTTGATTCCAAGGAATGATGGTGTTGCGCCCGAGCGTCCCGAAAACGACTTGGTAGCCGGTGGTAGCCGACCTACGGATGTATGATTCACCATCACTACGACAACTCAGTCTTTTCCCATCCTTACCGCACTGCTAACGTCGGTATTCCCAGACCGCACTCAGCATTGCGCAGTTTGGTATGTTTATGCATTCCAGTATCGGAAAACACTGAACTGACGTAGCTCATCACATAGCTTCAATATTAACGTTGTTGATCTGCAAAAGCCTGTACTATGCATCGTCTCCAAGAGCATCGCCATCGACGTCATCCGGCGTTTATTCGAGCGGTACAATCAATAATTCCGCACATGGCTATTCTAACCTCGGAGAACAAAATTACCCGTTTCCGGTTCCGTTGCATGATGTCATTTACATCACCCACCGAGCCTCGCTATTCACCCAAGGCGATGCAGACCAAATATGCGCCTGCAAGTGTCTGCACATGCAAACGTCTCTACGTGGATGCACTGCCTATCTTCTGACGATCCGTTAGAGTTTTGACAGGATTTTCGTCAGGGCAAATCCCCAACGGAACGATCGAACTACTCAAAGATTTTTATTGAATGCCGGCAGCTCACCTTTTGCTGACCGTGCTTTCTCGTTAATCCATCTCCTTGTCGTTGAACAGGGAATTGTGCCAAGCGACCTTTGGGCTCGATCCATGCGCTGCGCCTCGCCTATGCACCTTCACCGAGTCCGAATCGCGCATTCGCATTGACCACCGAGCGTACGCTGTCATGATAAGAATTAATTTCCCGTCTATTCGACAGGTGTCTCTGACTATCCGCTTTGCCACCACCCACGGCGGTCAACGAGGGTACATACACGGTCGGCAACGTGTGCAAAAAGGTAGTATCAAGGGGGTAATATCCGCTGATATGCTTCGGTACGTATTTACCTCAAAATTCCACGTTTGAGCTGTAATCCTACATTCTAGAGCCACTAGTGGACTATCTCACATTCCCTCTTTGCCCGCGTGTTCGCATCCCGATGCAAAATTCATCACCGCACAGCGCAACGGCTGATTCCTTTGTTTTGCGCCGCAATGTTGACGTGGAAAATCACGACTCTCTAAACAATAGGCTTGTTATACCATTTTCCCATCATCAACAGATCACATCTACACTCGTCTCATCGATTGCGTCAGACGCAATGCCATTACGATAGGCTGCAGTGCTCAACTGAGCCAGTACTACCGTCCAGACGTCCATCATCCATACTAACTACGCTTCATCATCAACAAACGACCTATAATAGTTACGGGTCAGCGGTCCATTGTTCTCGAGGCAAAAACTGTCCCGAAGGCACGATTCACATATAGATTCCGTATGTGTTTGACCCTGGCGCCTCATGGTGCCAATCACCTTCCTTCCCTCTCTTCGCGGCATCACCTTCTCACCGCTCGCTTACTATTGCTTACTCCGCACCATCGCCTTCGTTCGCGCCGACGGTTCGGCCCTTGGATCGGCACTGCGAGAGTCTATGACGTCAGGGGGTGGCAGTACATCACCGCCTTTATGGCCGTGGCTGTGCGTCGGCGTCGGTATTCACTGCAAAAGCTCCTGGGGTATATAAGTAAAGTGACTCAGATCCGAGTCATCCATTCAATCTACAGCTTCCCCTCGATCAAGTCGATCAGTCCCATGTCTTCTTTTAGCAACAACTCCTCCGACTACGACATGACCAACTCCGTATACTCATACGATCCCACGCCTTATTCTGTGGATTATCAGCAGGTTCAGCAAATGAACAATAACAACGCTGCAGCACCTCCCATGCAGGTTAACACTTCCTCATACGCTCCCTCCTCTCCAACATCGATGAACAACGGGTACGCCGCCGTTCGCAAGCGCCGCTCTCCCATTGCTTCGAGCTCCCTCGGACTTGACGCGCCTACTCAACCCCGCCGTTACGTTACTCCTTCCGTTACCTCCAGGAAAGAGATTCCGGCCTTTTTCATGAGGAGGAGGCCCCAGTCAATCCCATCCGATGAGGAGGATGAATTGACGGAGGAGCCGCCTGCGGCTGGTGCCACAGACCAGGAAAAGGTTGAATACAAGAGGCGGCAGAACACGCTCGCGGCTAGGAGGAGCCGCAAGCGCAAGATGCTCTACCAGCATGAGCTGGAAGAGACAGTTAGAAGGTTGACGACCGAGAAGGAGATCTGGAAGACTCGGGCGTTGACATTGAGGCAGCTTTTGCAAAGCCATGGAGTTCGCTGCCCCGATTTTGAAGACGCATAAATCCTTACCTCGAAACCGTTCCCTCGTTTGGCTTGATACCTTTGGTATCGGTAGACCCCTTCGCTCAACTGCGCAATATTAGGTGAGGATGATTCTCTTAGGTGCTTCTTCACGGTTTCTCACGTTCTTTGTTCTTTTTAGCTGGCATACTGTTTTCGCATCATTTGAACGCTCCCATCTTAAGGGCCGTATATCTGTGAATAATACTCCGCCACATCGAGCACGCCGCATCCGTACACATGGACACTCCAGAGCCATGAAATTGTCGATGCATCATCCCCCTGCAACCACTCCATCTGTACTTTAAGTACACCCATCTTTGGACTTCCACACCCGCGCATTTGTTATCTATACATATAGACCGCGTATTTGTACCGGTCGAACAGGGACTTTTCGTTACTACTTTTTCTTTTTCTTTGGACTTTGGAGCACACATTGTAATATAACACAAGGGTTAATTGTTGAATCATATAGATTTCTTCCATCAAGTCTGAGATAAGATTTGTACCAGTCGATGGAGGAGACTTGAAATATTTCTTTTATCATTGGTTAGGGAAAGTTTGATTCGCATCCAACTTGATCAGAATCCGATATCCAAAAGGCAATCTCTTCACATGTGAATCAAGCGCGTGACCATCGACGCAGGTCTGCAGCCCACCTCTTCCGGGATGCTTTTACCCAGAACCCTCATCTCTCGCACGCGAATATCACACACCAAAGGCTCACTACACATCCTCAAAGCAATGTCGACAGCCCGAATCGTCCCTCACGACCCCAAGTCCACATCGGAGCTCTGGGCCAGCGCTCCCACAGGGGAGAAGCCAGCCAAAGTCGGCACGACTAGGATTTTTTACAACACGCCTCCCCAGCAGCTGACTGCGCTGTCGTCGCTGGGAGATGGTTTTGAGAAGAAGGCGGGCACTGCGAAGCGGGAGGTGGTGAGGAAGGCGGTGGGGAGCGCTGTCAAGGCCGTCAAGGCTATCGATGGTGTGAAAGATGTGAAAATTGATGCTTCGCTGGACCCCCATGCAGCTGGTGCGTAACCTAGATCTACACCCTCTCCTAGTCGCTGATGACCTGACACAGCTGTCGCGGCCCATTTGGCGCAGTACTCGTTCACGTTGAAGACTTCTCCCACTCCTTCGAGATTCGACCCGAATTTGAAGGAGCCTATCCCTGAAAAACTCTCCCTTGCTCCGGAGCAGAGCTCGAAGGAATGGGATCGCGGTGTGGTGTATGCGGAGTCGCAGAATTTTGCTAGGACTGTGAGTGGCCGCCTCTGCGATATTTGGGCTGTGAAACTAAACTTTGGGTCATGTCTGTAGTTAATGGAAATGCCAGCTAATATCGTGACTCCGACGGTAAGTCTATTTTTTCGTCTTGTTCACGAGCTGTGTTCTTTCCTGGGGGGAAACTGGCGTATTCAGGCTGGACAGCATGGCATCCTGTGATTCGCGCATACAAGATTTGCCATCAGATAATGAGAATAGCTCCCTCACTTCTCTGGGCCAAAAATACCCACTTTTATATGCAGAGGTCGCCACCTTTGGTTTGGGATTCGTTTACCACACCTAAACATAGCCATGTTCCCTTCTCGGCGGCGATCTCACGTCGCAGACAAACAGGCGAAAAGTCACCAGTTCCTATTGTTTCCTACCGGGACCGCGCGTTAGCCTCACTCACTAATAATAATTGATTTTAGGCTTTCACGGAACGCGTCAAATCGGCATTCGCTGGTATCGACAACGTCGAAATCTTCGTTCGAGATGAAGGTATGGAAGAAACTCAAAAAGTCATCGATTATTGTACTCAATACGTCATACAGCTTGGGCCGAGGCGAAAGGAATGCGAACTTTCCTTTCCGTAACCCATGGCACCGCGGAGCCCGCCAAGTTGCTCGAAATGTTGGTTCTGTTCTCAATAATCCCCAACGGCTGTGCTCATGATGTACAGTCACTACAAAGGTGCTCCCTCCAAGGACGATACACCGGTCGCATTTGTTGGCAAAGGTATCACTTTCGATTCCGGAGGAATCAGCTTGAAGCCATCAGCGGTCAGTGATGCTGCGACGAGCTGTGGATTTAGCGAGGCATTGACGATCGCGTTCTACAGGCTATGAAACTGATGCGCGGTGATATGGGTGAGGATCTCGGATCTTTGACAACAACAGCCCGCACATCTAATGAGATCTCCGATATAGGTGGTGCCGCCTCTGTGGTCGCCGCTACGCTGGCCATTGCGAAACTGAAGCTTCCAGTCAACCTCATCACTATCACGCCACTGACGGAGAACCTTCCTGGCGTGAGTATTCCGACTGTCATTATCAGTCCACAAGCTAGGGTATTGATGATGTGATATTAGCCAAGCGCGACCAAGCCTGGTGACATGTGAGTTTCTCTCCTTGTCATGCGACTCTATAGAGTGATCATGCCAATGGGAATAGAATCTACGCCATGAACGGTAAAACGGTTGAAGTCGACAATACTGATGCTGAGGGCCGATTGGTCCTTGCTGGTAAGGCCCCTAGGCTTAATGTTTTTCCATTGCTCACCTGCTGGTCAGATGCTATTTACTACGCGTCTACCGAGTACAAGCCACACACGCTTATCGATGTGGCCACCCTGACTGGGTAAGTATACCATTATCGGGCCCACCTCTTCCTCTTTTCGGGCTGATCGCCTCCTTAGTGCCATGGACACTGCACTTGGAGATTTGTACTCTGGTGTATTCACCACGTCAGATCAGCTCTGGGACCAACTCCGCGTCGCAGGCGAGACTGAATTCGATCGATTCTGGCGTATGCCATTGGACGATGATTATGGTCCCCAGATCTATTCGTCGAATGCTGACCTGTGCAACGTGCGTAAAGTGGTCATGCTCGCAGTCTTCTTACTTTGCCAATACAATGCATTTAGACCGGTGGTAGACCTGCTGGAGCTTGTACGGCAGCGCTTTTCTTGAAGGCATTTGTTGAGGGAATTGATGGTGATAAGCCTTCCCTGAAGTGGGCGCACATTGATATCGCCGGTACTATGGAGGTAAGCGTCCTCACCGCGACACTTGTGTGACTTCAGGAATGCTAACTTGTGCATACTAGGTGACCCGTCCCACACCTTACCTTGAAAAGGGCATGACAGGTCGGTCTGTGCGGTACGTGCTTTGACTTGTCAAGAAGAAGTATTATTATTCATTGTGTTATAGAGGCCTGATTGAGTATGTACGAAACTTGCAGTAACATGTCGAGGTATCATAGTAGCATAATAAGGAAGGATGAAAAACGCTCGTTCACATACGTGAGAGTGTGGAAGTCTTTTAGTCGACCCAAATAGGTTCCACTTTCCAGTCAGCCTTGGGTTTGTATTTTCCTCCTGAGACATTCTCAGACTCCATCCTTAACTTGACTGTACGATGGACTTTGACGCCCTGCATCTTTTGGCGCGGAATATGCCTTGGGGCGCCGGCATTCACACTATTGAGCAGTGGTCAGAGCTATCCTTTTCATCGAGAGATACGGTAGACATACGTCACAGTCCCGGACCAAGTGTCGTCGTGCTTCTGATACCTTACTCTGGCGGGCAACAACTCCAGAATCCACCAAGCACGCACAATGGAGAGCTGATCATATAAGGGGCAGAGCGCGTCTTTGAGATCCTCTGTTTTCTTCGCAGAGGGTGTCGCTGGTAGCCTCATACGCGGGTGGAAGGCTCGTAACTGGTGGCGGACGGGGCTTCACGACTGGATATAGTGAATCGGGGTCCATTCCAAACGGCTTGATCATCTCGCGATGGAATAGAATACCCGTGTTGAGGAGGAAACATTGCCTGATCATCCAACGTAAGGGAATACGTGCCAAGTTGTTCGTAACGTCGTTGGCCACGGATCCTCCACCGACGTCTGAGAAAGGGTCAGTTAACATGCTTGACAGACGTAGAAGTCAAAGTACAAACCACAATGACAACCTGCGAACCACACTTCTTCCACGTCGGTTGGTGTGTTATCCTTGTGGCAAGTCGAGGATGCCTCAAACTCACTCTCATGCTGGAGAAGAGACTTCCCGTGGTGTGGCTTTGGGTATAAAGATTGCTGATGACGCTTAGGCGGCGGCGCCTTGGGCATCTCGCCAGGTTGAACACCCAACTGAGCCTCGGCGGGGTGCACACGGTGCCACAAGGCGGGCTTGAAGCGGACACGGCGTTCATCCAAGGACAAAGCATGACGGAAATGCCGCACGTGCGTATTCGAAGCGGTGAAGGGCAGACGGCGAGGAATGATTCCTACCGAATCTACAGTGTCCCTGTCGGGGTGTCAATTGTGCTGTAAATGAAAGGTAGAAGAAGGGTTCTCTTACCACACGCCTAGGAATTCGATGTCGACGTCGATGGAGAAGGCTTTTTTGAAAGCGGCGCTTTGGGCCCAGCCTACATCGTCTTCGCGGGAGTACATACGGTAGGCGAATGGAACTTGTTGGTGGTTGCATCGAGGTAGAAGTCCGACCTAAGGGCGATATCATTGGTATACATAGCAAGTTCTGTACCCGGTATGGCGATCGTACCTTGTGGATCCTGTAGATGTCTGGATTAGCAACGTATCTCAAGAAAGGTATGAAGGCCGACTTACATCCCTGCAAGCGCTCGAGCCGTCTAAACATATATGGTCAGAAACGGGAGAGATGTGTATCAAACTATACTAACATAGGCACCACGGGAGAACCTGTGTTCATTTCAGCTGACATTGACCAATGACACTGTATTGAATAGAAACGCACCCGAAAATACAGATCTTGTCATTGGCTTCATCTACAGAGGCGTCTGCGATTAGCAAGGTCAACGTAAATGGACCAGATCGTGCGTACAGTTTTGCATGATAAATTCGTATCCACCTAGGGAATTTGGTTAACCAATACAATTGACGGGAAGCGCATACAATTGCTTACCCATAACATGTGCGTCGAGATGAACACCAATCATGCTGTCGACAATCCTACTGAGCTTTGCAGCTATGGGTGAAGCTATCTCAGGGGCATTATACGTCCCAATACCGGCCTTCAAGGAACTTTCAGGAGATAGAAAGGAAGAAGAGAACCACAATTACCTGGTAATACACAAGCTGTTCTTTAGGGTCATCCTTCCTCAGTAGGGAGAAGAAGTTGACAACGTTTGAGTTCTACATCGGCGTGGTGAGTTCCTGAGCTGCGCCCGGGTTGGATGGACATACATCACTGTCGAATTGGTCCCCTAAACATCATGAAGGAGTTAGCTGCGTTATTTCATAGATCCGGCAGGACATACCAGTTCCGTCAAAGCAGAGTACGAGCGTCCTGTTCAAATGGTTCGGGGGGATCGTTGCCTCAAGCGAGATTTCTGGTATCGAATCGGTCTCTCCGTTGGGAGAGGCAACCTTTTGGAATTCAGGATATTCGTCGACAACCTGCGTCTGTGCCGAAGTCGTGCGAGAGTGTGATACTGGTGCGGTAGCCATTATGTGAAGAAGCTAGTGATGAAGCTAGAGATAGCGCTGCTAAAGACAAAGGACCAGGTGACGCTGCTTTTATACATTGCACTCAAGGCCAGAATCCTCGATTGCCGGACGAATGGACCGGGTATCTTCGATAGCCTATGTTCTTCTTTCAATCAAGTACGTAACCATTCCGAGTGTCAACGGAAGTCCAGTGGGTGACAGCCAAAATATTCACGGAACACTAAGCACCGGGGGTAGATCGGGCGTTAAGATACCATCGTCGCGCTATCATTGAGACGCCCGTCGAAGAGGAGAAGCCAGAGGAGCACATGGAGCCATTCGTCCTTTGCTGGTACGTATTGTGGCTTTGTCAGTATCCACCAGAAGCTGGTGGCGGAAAGGTCTGAATAGCCAGGATGACAGAGCACTTGATGAGATTATTCACTGTAATTCAATAAGGTCGGTGAAAAGATTCGACCAGCGCAAACATTCATAAGCAGCGGGCGACAAGTTCGGAAATTCGAGTGATCGGCGGAAGGTCGATGTAGTGCCTTGCTTGGCAAGGTCTTCCCTCTTGCTTGTCCTTGTTGTCCTGCAGCCAGCTGTACAGTTGCTCTCAGCCACCGATCAGTTGCCTTTTTCGAGACTGTCCATCGTCGCCAGCCGTACTTTCAAAATGTCTTCAGACCTCCAATGGCTCCTTGTCCGCGTTCGTAGGCTGCTTTCAGTGCACTCATGGGGCACAAGTGCTGATTTATTTCAACAGAACAGCAACTCCTTCATTGTGAAGCGAGTTCCTGAAGGACCCATATTCTCTAGGGAGCCTGTACGTTCGTCTTTATCACACTTGCCGACTTATGAATCCTGAGATTTCGCACAGGGTAACCTACGGAACCTCCACTCATACAAGTACTCTGGGTTGGCCAATGCCAAGGTGTGTAGCATGTTTCGTGTCTGAGTGGAAGGATAATGAACGACCATGTATTTTGCAGACCATTGACGTCTCTGATTCGCCCGCTGGCGTGAAAATCACCACCCGCAAGCCCAAGGCTTCCCCCCACGCCGTCGCCTCTGCCAAAGCCGTCTCCTACATCCGCCCACGATCGGGAACACGCCGTGCTCTCGGTATTGCCTCGCAGACCGCGAAGAAGGGATACAGGCCAGACCTCCGTACTGTGAGAACTTCCTCTCTTTGATTCTTTTCCCCTCTTTCCTTTCTTTCACTCCCCTGGACGCACTCTCGTTAGAACCCACTGGAAGTCACTGAAAAGTGCATGAAAGCTGGGCGTGGACATGTTTGCAAAATCAATTACTCTTTCAGAGCCGATCAAACTCTGTTGGATACCTCGCCATGTCGCTATCGGTGGGCCGCTCAACTCACTCTATGCGACTCAACCGACTCTTTGGCGATAACATTTCTTCTTTCTTTTCCTCCTTCATCGTCAATAGAACATGATGCTAATACTCATTTCTTCATCTAGGCTGCCCTTGCCCGTGTTTCCGCTCTCATTGCTGCCCAAAAGGAGCCCAAGCCCTCACCACCAAAGAAGTTCCGTGGGAAGAAGGCCAGAGGTGGTCTGGAGTAGATTCGCATTTTTCTTTGACATGCCTGTTTTCGAATATGCTTCGTATGCAAAAAAAAATGCTTGTCTGTTTCGAAATGTGTAATCCTTACGTTGAAGTCGAAGCCAAGATAGCCTTAGCATCAACATACCGATCAAGAATGTCAAATACCGGTGTTGTACCAGTTCTCGCAGAATGCTTCGCCTGCTGATTATGATGGAAGATACTGGGTGCTGTCACATTTCACGTTCGCACTCAGCTTGACACATCGTGAATGGCGGGTGACCTTGCGGTTCCGACGAGGATGTCACTACGAACTGCAACCTCAGGCGCTTGCGCTGCTCTCCATTGTTACTACGTAAACCAGGTTGCATCCTATCGCTAACGGCTAGCCCAGTAGATGTGTTTCGGTTACAGATGCGGTTTCCAAACCCTGCCAAGATATTCCGACTAACAAGCAAAGGACGACTTCGGTACAAAGAGATTGTATGTTGACAGGTGGCATTCCAAGCCAGGACTTCTGAGATGCCCCAATTCAGCACAAAGTTACTATGCCCCCTTCCATTTCACCAGACGCTCTGACGAGTTTCATGAGACATACTCCGAAACCGCGACTCCGAGATCTACAAGGCTGCTTCTGATTAATGGACCCGACTCCTTGCCCGACCTTCCTTGTGTCGGTGTCTGGTTACACTGGCCACTTAACTTCCGGGGCTGCCATCTCCCCGCGCCTGTCGGGTTGTGTTGCTCCACCTTTTGATTTATGTACGACCGGGTTTTCTGAAGACCGGTAGGAGAACCGCTGAACTAGCGCTAGGGTCGACCAGTTGCACATCGAAAAAAAAAACCTCGATCGTGTCAATAGATCCTGGCAACGTTACTCCACGTTCTTACCGTTTTGGCCACTCTTACTTTGAAGAAGCCCCGATGGCTGACCAGATCATCTTCCTTTGTTCCTCGATTCATTAAGCATCGGCGAAGTTTCAAAGTTGGAGCCCCTTTTCTTTCGCATTCACAGGATACCGACTCCGCCTATGTGGTTGATGGTAGAGTCAAACGGTTCCGACCGAACCAAAGTAGCTATTACCGAGACTAGATCCTTGTAGGTGAGGATTAGGTGGTAGAGGTATCCGAAGATTCTCGAAGTGGCGGTTCTGAAGTGAGAAGAATCCGTAAGTACCGAGGTGATTGGGAGATGAAACGAATTATGTCGATCGAGGGAGGCTCCAAATCCGTCGTCTTCTTCAGAAATTAGGTAGAAGGATGCCTTGAAAGTATCATTTTTCAGCAGAACTTGAGCTGTTCAAGGGTGCTATTGGCACGTAAATTCGGAGAAGCATCTAATTCCTGGCACGCCTTCGTGAAATGTTGCTCGATTTCTGGGAGCGAGATGTACATACTAGATGAGTAAATAGAATGGCGAATAGGTATCTTAGAACGTGATATGAGAAGAGACGAAAAGAATCGTTGCCTCTAAAAGTGAAAAGGCCCCTACATGGATACCTTTCTGATCATTATTTATAATATTACAATGTGTTAGACCCCCTCAAATTTATTCTTCCCCCCACGTTGAAATCTACTTCGTGTCCAACCCACTTGCATATGCGCTCGAAATATGTTCGCGACAGATTTACTGGCGCCTCCGAGTCCGTGGGCGTGTCTAGTGTCATTGAACGTGCATCCTCATCGCCTTCCTGCCTTGAAATCGTATCCATCGATTCATTGGTCGATATGATTGGTGCACGCGGTATAAATTCCAAGTTGTGGCCCGTGTAGAGTCGCCCAAGGTACGACGTCGGTTGGCGCGATGCAGGCGTCGTTGCATGCGCGCGTGTGCCGCGTGTTGGTGTATTATTCGATTCTAGAGAACGTGGCCTCAGGATGGTACGAAAAGTCCATCTGAGTATGCACGTACCAGAAGTACCTAGCTCTGTTCGCTTCTCTGCTTTCATGTTGAAAGGCGAGTTCGCATTCTGGCTACGCGACCGGCTGGCGGTGGGACACTCGACCTGTTCATCGTCAGAGGATATCTCAATAATTTCCGACACAGTAGAAACGGTCTTGGCTGTTGAAAGGCAACTATCAGCGATCATGATGTACCTGACATTAGGAACAGAACGCGCACCTTTCCCCGTATTCGTTCGTCGCTTCTTGGGAGACTTTGAAGGAGATTTCGTCTTTCCATTGGACGTAGGTGAGCTCGACGCTTTGCGTTTCCCCGCTTTGACTGCTTTGTTCTTGATACCGTTGGTACCGCTGCCGCCGGTCTTGCCTAATTGACGCGGTAGTTAATGGAGTACTGCACCGGCATCTACGAAAGCACTCACGTCCTATGAGAGCACTCCAATGCGGCAGCTCATCGTCGGAATCCATGGTGAGCCTCGAGGCATCGCAAAGAAAAAGGAGATAAGAGTCAACAACAAACGAGGGGAGTCAGGGGGCGGGGTATTAGGGGTCTTGACAGCAGTGCCGCGGCGCGGCCCACTTCAAGCGGAGGACTGCGGCTGTAGCCATGCCGTCGCTCCTGTCTGCTCTCGCACGGCCCCGCCACAGAAAAGCTTTGTATTTCTTTCCAGTAGAATGTACCAGAGGACTCTAACAATAGTGCGCTCATGCATACTTTGTCTCCTTTTCAACTCTTTCCTCAGTTTTGCTAAATTGTTCGGCACGGCATCTATCCAACCCATATCAGCCGTGCCGCGGCGACGGGTCTTGGTGAGTTGCCGGACCAGTTTGGGACGCGGCCAGGGGTTAACTCCGTTTTTTACCTTGCACCCACAAGGATCCACTCGTATTTTTACGTGACTCTCTGTTTCTGCTGTTCGTACGCCAGAGCGTGACGTTATCACTGCGAGGATGCGTTATTCCTTGATTCCAAGTATCTTGTATCGGCTTAACGGCACCTTTTGGTTCTATCTGACGCCAAGTCCGGGATGGTCTTCGCGGAAGGATCACAAATGCAAGAGATAATGGGCTACGGCCATCCATTGATATCCAACTAGTTTGTCCCATTGTCTATGCCCTGCCACCTGATCTTTGTTTCCTGCCTTTAAAGGCCCCACCTAGCGAGGGACCAACATCGAGTCTATTTCTCGCTGTATAGTAACAGAAATGCCAAACGAACGCCTCTCCTTCGACGTCTTAAGAGAATTCTTTATGATGGCTTGTGAGGCCATCGACCCCCAAGGAGCGCTTCACACTATTATTCGTCTTTCGTCCGTGTGCTCCGCATGGCGCCACACCGCATTGGCACACCCCAAGCTATGGTCCTACATCTACCTTCCGATGTTGAGCACAGCGGAATCATCGCGTCCAGCGGAGGTTCAGCAAAGCCTACTTTCTCTCTACATTGAACGCTCCAGGGATCGTCCATTGTTCATCACGATCCGCAACAACAGATTCGCGCGCGACCTGGAGCACAGCGTTCAGCTCCCTTTCACCCGGGGCATATACGCCTTGCTCCGCGCTAATGTACACCGGTGGCATCGACTGGATATCGTGGGATGCCATGCCCACCCGCAACACATGCGCCTACTCCTCTCTCTGCGATGCAACGGAATTAGCTCACTGAAGAGTCTCAGACTCTTGCCCTCCGTACCCTACCTGGCTCCCAACTTGCTTGAATGGAAAAACGCGACCGCCTTGCATACCCTCCACATCTACATGTACACGGTGCTTCCTATTCAGTGCTCTCTTCTCGTCAAAGACCTTATTCTGGAAGGCTACAACGGTTCCAAGGATATGACATCGGACATTGGTGACGGATTGTCGTACATCTTACAATTCTTCAACATCGAGAGGTTGATGATTGTTCCCCATGAGGCAATCAAGACTCGTGGTACTATCATAGTAGCCAACCTCACTTCCCTCACGCTATGCATTTCCATCCGTAGTCAGCGTTCGTTCGGATCATACCTACATGAGCTATCCCTCCCTCGCCTTCATTCATTCGCTCTACAGTACACAGGAGTGTACCTTGGCAATGCCATTGACCACAAGCCTATCGTCCTCTTCATTCACAGAGGCGCCTCATCGCTCCAGGAGCTTATATTCGACAAAGTCCCTCTTCGACCCCTAGGGTTAGCTGAAATTCTAGCACCGCTGCGGGAGCTTCGACACTTGACAGTTCTCGAGCCAACGATTTCATTGTTGAGGGCGTACTACCCCATCTCGGAGGCGTTCTTGCTGAATTTCCATGATGCCTGTTTCCTTCCCAACCTTGTCACAATTGATTTGCAGCTACATAGCAAATCGACTGTGGAACGATCGATGATCGATGTGATAGTCAAGGAACGCACTCTTCGCAGCTTTGATGCGAACGAATTAATCTCTTTGAGAAGGAGGGTAATTCCCCAATTTTAACAGGAGGCGGTCTACCGGTAACTTGTGATGGAGCTCCACATTTCCTTTCTTATTGCACACCAACGGATATTTTACATGTATCATAACTCACAATAAGCTTAATGCTGACTTGTTTTGGTCAATCTGAGCGCGGAATCATACGTTTGAAATTTTGGGTTCCAGACTATCGTGTGCTCGTCTCTTGCGGCAGATGGCAACCCAAGAATCGGTTACATCGTTGAATAATAGTTGATAGGCGGCGAAGCCTCATTAGTGACTACGCAAATTGAGGAACGTTTGTTTCTCAGACAAAGTACACAAAATAAGAGCCACTCGAGCGTCCAGAAAACTTGAACAGCATTCTTAGGTACCAAGGGAAAGCTCGTAGCTGTATATAAACATAAGACGTCGCACACAAAGAAAAATTACCAGGGCACATACGTCGTTGTAACATTCTTCTGTTTCAGCCCTGTAACATTCAGTGGGATACCCAATTGACCAAAAATAGTGGCGGCCCTGCAAATCATCAGCAACTTGATTATCGACATATCACCGGTCAAGACCTACCGCAAATTGACGTCGGTATTGAGCAGATCCAAAAATCCCAGCGGGATGATGGCGAGCGATGCCGTCGCGCCTTGGGTGAGCAACACGTTCTTTATCGTGCCTGAATCCGCGGTACCGAAGATGGGCACGACGAGGGGATCAGAGAAGGTGTGATCGAAGGAGGCGTATTCGGTGGAGTTGATTCCGGCGGAACTTGTGACGCGCTCGAGGGTGAGCTCGATGGGGAGGGGGTTCTTCACTGTTGAGCGCGTGTTAGGGAGAAGAGTATGGTTAGGGAGAGATCGCACCGGTGAATGCAATGCTGGGTTGATGGAAGATCAGTTTGGGTAAGGCAAAAGGGAAGGGACGACATACTCGACGAGATTAGTGACGAGTGTGTCCAGCTACAAAAACGTCAGCTATCGATATCGATGGGGCCGACGACGCAAGCGTACAGTTATAGTCACGTTAATGCTGGACACTAAACCGATCCCAAGGCCATTGATGATGTCCCCAATCGAAAGATCCGTCGAAGCGGGGGCGGAACGGACCAAAGCAGCCAGGGAGACGAAAAGCAGACCGAACAGCATTACGCGTGAGGACGAGGGGAAGGGGGGGATTGTACTGAATGCATCCAAATTATAGGTAGCAGAAAGGACCGTATGACGCGACGAAGCCATGTGAAATCGTCAGATGATACCAGACCGTGTGGACCGTGTATCTTTTCATGAGAATCTGAATGACGAGGATCATTGAGAACCAGAAAGGAAGCAAGAGATGCATGTGCAGAGGCTCGGAAGAAATATGAAAACAAAGTTTGCTTGCTGGAGGAGTTGGACTTTGAAAAGTCGACGCAGGGCTGTTGCATGGTGGAGGTACGAGATCTAGAAAGAGAACGTGAGCCTCGTGGCTGTCACGTTTCTGATTATCTCAGCACGCCACCCACTCTGACCGCGGGTGGCAGTGCATTACAACGACCTTCTTTGATCTCACGATGGGCCGCTGGACGCAATACGATGAGGTGAGTATTCTGTTCCATATCTGTATCCCATACTGATCTCTGCTAGGACTCCTACCGCCTCCCTGAGGGCATGGAACGCATTGGCTACGACTCCGACACCCAAACATATTTCTACCGCGATGCAAATGGAGACACCTGGAAAGGCGCAGAAGGCGCAGAATACAGCGAAATGACCCGCGGTGTGTACCGTTTTGAGATGCATGTATGTTGCCAGCTGAGAAGTTACAGTGTCCGGCGCTTCATCAAGCACCGAAGACATCGAAGCCGCCCCTCGTCGCGCAGACGGTTATCAACAGCTTGCTACTGACCTCGTACGTTGTTCTCGTCACTCATCCTCCTTTCCTCATCATCCTAGGATCGCCCTATGGTCTCGACGACCTACACTCCCAACCCCAGCGCCTACCGCACCCTCTTCCCCTTCTTCCTCATCATCGCCGTGGTTCTCCTGCTCGTGTGGCGCCTCATCCTCTCCCCAGGATTGTCCGTCCCGAAAAGCCCGTGCGCGCAGGGCATGCAAGCGTATTGGGTCCAGGCAGGCGATTCGTGCTGGGAGATCGCAACTAAGCATGGGTACACTCTTGAGCAGCTGCAGGGCTGGAACCCGAAGGTGGAGTGTGAGGTGTTGATGCCTGGGACGACGGTTTGCTTGCCGGGAGAGAACAAGTAGGACAAGGGAGAGTAGGTATCTATCTGTGGGTCATTTGGTGGATGGATGGATGGACGCGTATCTCAATACTCATGTAGCTTATTCGCACGGTCATTCTTTGTAGTATTTAAATAATAGATTGTCATAACCTATTACATCTGCCGAAGGCTCGCTGTAGTTCTCTAGGATGTTACTCGTTATTCCAGGTGGCACTGGTTCCCCACACGTAGTGAGTATGACGCGATAAACTTTCCAAGCGGGAAGTATCTCGAGGTCAGACTCTGAGTCCTTGAAGCCGACTGCGAGATGATAGAAGGTGGAAATCGCAGCAATGTAAAGGAGAGTAACAAGAACAGTAGAAATATCTTTCAAGTTCTCAAGCTTTAGGGATTGAAAGTGCACTCCCCCAAGATTTCTCTGAGAGTATCGTAATAGGTCTGTTGAGTGCGATCACTCTCCTGGACTAAAAACCAATTGACTGGCCTTCTCCCAGAGTCACTGGAAGGAGAGGTTAGAGTGTCAGGACGGATTCTAGGCCAAGCATTGTAAAGGTATCTAATGGGGGGCATAGCTCAGCTGGGAGAGCAACAGACTGAAGTTCTGGAGGTCCCCGGTTCAATCCCGGGTGCCCCCACTTTTCCTCATTTGATGAATATTATATTTTTTGCAAACAGCCCTGAATCCTGATCCTCCGCAGGGTCGCACATGAAACGTTCAGGGGCGGGGTGAGTGACTGTTTGTTATTTACCTCTCCCAGGGAACGGTAAAATTACCGTTACTTATTTTATGACGTGTATTTTCACATGACTGACGTGCCGCATTCAATGCTGAATTTTTACAAAGCCTTTCTTTGTCTTCGTGTTTTTATACATTTTCTTGCTAAATTATCTTGATTTTCTCCGCCCAACTACCTGTCACATGGCAGGTAAATTACTCCAACGAAACCCTCTTCCAGCGAAGGGGTGTAAGTTAACTTATCGGGAATAAACGTAGGATTCCGTACGCAACCCTAGTCCTCATAGACTAAAGTGCAGTAGCTACTGTAGTAAGCCTAAGCAAGGAATCATGGAAACGAGTAGTACAAACAAAATGAGACTTGCTTGAAAATCCTTTGTGATGTTATGATGTTTCTTATCGCTGTTACTCTGACTCTCTGAGGTAGTACTCGGTTTAATTGGCGGACGTCAATTCATAGGCTTCTCTGAAAGAACCTCGCTTTATCACCAGCCCGCTAAAGTCGTTCAATACGGTAAGTCCCCTCTCTTAAATGTGATGGAGAGCTGCGACATCAACAGCATATTTGCTGCACGACCCCGTCGGTTGCGAGCTCCAGGCTTCAGGTTTCAAGTTGGGAGTTGTATCATAATATCATGCGACGATTTCTCGACATTTTTCGATGGAACGTGTTTTCTATGGTGACTCGCGAACATGCTCCATGTGAAAACAGGGCAAGAAGTCGAATGTTATTTTTTGGAGAACGCATTGTACAAAGGAACCGAATCTGAGGAATGGGAGGAAAGGAGAGATATTCGAGCCGTACAGAGGAGTACAGAGTCTATAGGTAACTACAACAGTGGGGGGTGGTCGTAAGAATCGTGACGCGAGAGTCAGAGATGAGGCCTTGAGCGGCATGGAGGAGTTTCTATACAAGGTACTACGAGTGGTTAGTTTAGGAAGACCCGAAGCCTCGCCGGAGGACCCCTCATCTAGGGAGACTGAGTGCTCCTTGGCCGCGTTTACGAGGACGTCTACCTTCGGGATTGGTGATATCAATAGCCCAAAGACCGCCTCTTCCAGGTTCGGTCACGGTACGTCCCATATTCCTGAAAAGATCGTGAGAAGACAAAGCATGCTTGAGCGTTTCCTGTCAATGAAAACCGTCGTTAGCACCGTGTTTGACAAAAGCAACAGTGACATTCGCACGAACCCTCAAGGTGCCCTGATTCTCTTGGAAATACTCAAAGCGTGCGATAATAGCAGCTCTGATCTCAGCCGTGGAAGCCTTTTGGTGGGGGTGACTGTAGATTGCAGCCGCAGCCAATTGAATGATAGTATAAGGGGCCTTCCAGCCCTGTCGCGCGGATTAACGAGGTTTTCAAGACGGACTGCGGTCCCGCGTGGGAGATTGAGGAACTCCCGTAGGTAATCGCCGGGTTCGGGTAAGTCGTACTGGGTGTCGGCCCTTGCGAGGAAGGGTGTGGAGTCTGGGGACTCGCGTTTGGGGATCGTTTGGGGGGACTGCTCGAGAGTGTGTCGGCGTCGTGGTGTGGGTAGTAGTAGCGCGGGCCGGGATCCAAGGACGCGAAAGGTGATGGGAGGCCGGTTATTGCGGTGGCGTTCCGGGAGGATACGGGCCAGAGGGCAGGGAGTATTCACTGGGAGGCGAATGCGATCCGCGCTGCGAAAGAGCAGCTTCGTCGTCCTGGATGTATTGCTTAAATGAGTTTAACGTCCGTATATTATCATGATGTACTTACCCTACCGCGAGGGTATCCCGACGCGTCATAAGTACGCGGTGGTCCCGGCTGTCCTTCATGTACATAGTCCTAGAATAGTATCATCGCGTAAATCCAACAAATACCAGGCGTCTTTTGTAAGGATACACGTACAGGCTCGGGTGAATGCGCCAACATCTCATCATCGGGGGGACTACCTGGTACAGACGCCCCTGGGGAACCCGCCTCACTAGGAGAGGGAGCCAGCAGAGGCGAGTCAGGATCCTGGGTTTTGATGCCCCCACCAGAACCTGGCATAAACGGCTGGTCCTCGTCTTCTCTAGCCATCGCATAAGAACGAGGAATGGAAGGGAGACGGGACCTGGGGCCACCATAGGAGGACCTAAATTGGATATAGGAAGCAGGATATCCGGAATACATGATTCCTGGTATCAAGGCTTCAGTCATCGCGTGAATGGATGCC
>JAUEPU010000249.1:0-60837 GCA_030435615.1 Armillaria luteobubalina
TGTGAACTGCATGTGCTGTTAAGTTATTTCAGTCTCACTTTTGTTCTTGTTGGATGATTTCACAGTCTTTCAGGTACAGTTGGTGCATATCCTGTTTGACTTCCTCTGTCTGTTCTAGTAACAGTGTTTTTGCTAAATCCCTGGAGATCTGTAAAATCCTTCCTGATTTAACTAGACGGCTCGACTTCAGCTTTTTCCTGGGCACTCCACTGGAATCAGTATCAGGGTCATCTGGCAGTATGAGACCCAGGTCCTTGGCTACTTTGGCTTCTTCCTCTCTGATCGCCTTATCAAGCAACTCATGATATTCAGGGTTGTCGGTTTTACTGACATGGTGGTAATAATGCTCAAACCCAGTGTGTCCATGTTTTCGACTCGGCTTAAGAATCTGTTCTGTTTGTTTCCTCAGTTTTCTTTCCCCATTAACCTTGTGTATTCTTGATAGCAATTGCTGTAGGGCTGTGAGACAGAGTCCATTACAGAGGGAACGACAAAGTACCTTTTTCCATGCATTTAAAATATTTTCATCCACTTCAGGCAAAGCAAAGCAGTGCCTAAGACTATCAAAACATGCATTCAGCACTCTTGCAGATGATTCATGTTCTGTTCGTTTTTGCCGGTAAAGGGGGGTGAGTACGTTGTGTACAAACTGATCTTCTTCAGGTGGGAATGCTTTTGGAGTGGGCATAGTTGGGTAAGAAGATTGGTGTTGAGAAATAAAAGAAGTTGAAAAGGTGAGCTTTTTCGATGAGTGAAGAGCTCCAGGTGTAGCTTTTGTTGTGCACCATTTTTGACAGTTTTATCTGCTGGTGTCATTCATATTTCTACATGTCAACCTTTCTATACATGGGTGGTGCTTTCTGGAAGCACATATGCATTAAGTAATGTAGTTGTGTTGGTCTACAAACCTGTGGAAAGTTTCTTTTGTGGTCATACCAAAAATGTGAGTCAGTCTTGTGTGCTCAACGTCTTTTGATTGAATACACGAGAGTGTTTTTGTTGGTATGAAAAAATGTAGAAAGGAAATGGGAAATACACCTGAGCAACATTTGACATGCATTGACAACTGATTTAGTTGACAGGAGATTGAAGTGATTGCAGTGCTTTCCATATATGGTGGGGCCTGGCTGAGGTTTTACCTGGGAGCGGATATTTGCAAATAATGACTGTAAACCTTTCATCCAAAAAATACTCGGAGCGTAACAGTGCCATTCAGCCATTTTTGTTGGGCAAATACACAGAGCATAACAACTCCATTTAAGTGAGAGGCCGTTGCTGTATACTGGTAGACTTAAATTCGCCACAAAAAAACTGTAACTAAATCTATCCAGGAAATTGAGTACATATACTACTTATGTACATAGAGTTGACGAAAACTATCAGACACCATTAAAATTGTAGATGGAAAGGTTTAAACTACTCTGGATTTCTTCAATGGTACAGTGTGATGTTTGTTATCCTCTCCAGAACGTTTATGGCAACTGCCTTTCCTGCCACCAGCTGAGACCTTTGTTACAGGAGTACAACAGGATGTCTTACAAGACTATCAGTACCTGAAATAGAAAGAGAATGAGGGTCTCACTTTCGACATCTGTTTCTTGGATGCTACAGGAACATTCTGATACAACAACATAAGCTATTGAAATACATCAGAAGGGTAGAGCTTACATTATCACTGTCTTGTACTGTAACTGCAGATGCAACATTTGTAATGCTGGTCATAGAGGTGAAAGTCGGCCCTACTGACATCAATGCATCTTTGGTAGTGTCACCCGACTCTCCCACTGGCTGAATACAAGGTGTAGGGAGGTCGGGCAGAGAGGTTTTCACCCAACCTATGATTGCATCACTGCGGATGTTAGAACTGGAGGGGCTGGTCTCACAGAGGGAAGGCGCGGCTAAAGGCTGTTCAGATGAAGATGAAGAAGGAGGTCAGAGAGCATCTGCAAATACAAGTGTTGGTCAGGGGAAAAGCTTGAAAGTGGTATAGTAACCATACTCTTAGGACCATGCCCCTCCAATGGTGCAACAATTCCGGGTCTCCTCCATCTGTCTTTGGAGTACCCAGCTTGGCATACAACATAGTGCGGAAACAATCCATATAAGCAGCAAAGAGGCCAAAAAGAAAAGTATGAACATGTGAGGCCCCCTGGTGCCAGATAGAGCGATATATGGGCAGGAAGAGTCTTGCCCAATCCATCTGGGCTTGATCATTGTTGGTGATGGACATGTTGGAAGTAAGGAGACAAGTGATCAGCGAACTAAAATTTTATTCGTAAACACCCAGGCAATATTTGCTGGGAGGAGGGAATGCGGCTGTAAGGTTTGCAACGCAATTTAGCACTGCTCGGTTGGTGACACGCAGGTCAAATTTAAGGAAAGATTCGAGTCACTTTGAATTGTCGGTCTCCATTACTTTGCTTTCATGGTCTCTGTAGGTCAACTTGGGGACTAGTATAGGGCTGGGGAGAAAAAGGTAGGTTATTTACCATAAAATACTGTGATCACATGCATAGTGGACCAAGAGCCGAGGACCAGCGCAATGCTCCTTCAATTTGTCATGGCTGGCCATCAATCAGTATGTGTGACTTTCTGCTGGCAGTGAAAGTGCGATGCGTGGTGGCAGGTATGCATCATCCTGCCTAGTGTAGATATGTACTAACGGTTCTTTCCTTTGCAGATAGGACCATATATCAAGTATGAACACATTCATTCAGTATGTTTCCTAGCTATGGCGATCATTTCTTCAGAGTACGAAGACAGATTTCCTACAGTTCAAGTAATAATACTGAAATAGGTGGCAAGAACCTTCTCTGGGAATGGCCCAATTTTTATCTGATGGCTTATTTCAGATCTCCCAGCATTTTCTCCCAGCCTTTTACTCTCAGTGCCTGCCTCAGCCTGAGCGTTGCTATTTCAAATTCTGATATTCTGGAGGCATATATATATTCATCAATGCCTCAATGCCCTGGTTTCTGTACTGCTGCAATACCTCCCATTCAACCACTGAAGCACAACATGGCTGGCAGTCCACTGCAGCAAAGTGAGCTTCCTTAATCTATTGATCTCGCCAAGACTAAATGATCTCACTTTACAGTCTTCCTTTTGGCTGAGGATGAAGAAGATGTCATGAAGATATTCATGGGAAATTATTACCTAGCATGTCAGAAGGGCAGTTGGGTACTAGGAGCTATGCGACGCCGCCTGTGGTCTTATTGGATATGGAAATTTCTGCTCGTATTCATACAACTCTGTGGCCGTAACTCTACCAAAGATGACGAGGCATTCTGTCAGTGAAAAAAAATAAAGGTGATTGATTGTCATCTATTGTCAGTGCAAAATACATTCTGAATATCAACTCTTTCCAGTGCATTGAATCATACTTGATCCGTCATTCCACAATGACCCATGCCATCAGGCAAACTGAACTGAACTCTAGCATGGAGGTCATTGATGCTGAGTTACCAGACAAGGAAGGACATCTCATCAAACATATCAGTACCACCAGCCTTGGCCCTCCACCCACACCCCAGACACCCCGTCGTAGTCCACAGCTCAAGGAGCTTTCTCACCGGCTTGCTCTTCTGACACACACATCTTCTAATACTGCTTCATCGCAGGACTCACCAACCAAGTTTGTTGGCAGAGGCAATTTATTATTTACCCAGCACTCTCCGTGTACCCATGGAGGTTAGAAATGGTAGGTTATTTGTGTTGCCTATAGAATATTTTATCGGTTAATTCTCTATGTTAGGTGGTCGTCTTGACAATTGAAGGTGTCCCTTTTCTCTTTTACTTTTTCATCTTTCTTGTTTAGTAGCTATGAAAACAGCTTCCAGTCTGAGTAAATACGTCCCCCACGCTACTATTAAAAAAGATTATGTTGTTCCAAAGATTAGGGCCACTACTGTAAAGCCAAATAAAGTGTTATATGGGGCTGTCACCCTGATCACTAATTGTAATTCATGTAACAACATATTATAGCGTTTTTCTGAGATAAGCTAAGCAAGTAAGAGACCTAGCCACTCACAATACTAGTAGGGTATGGGCCATCACATCTGCATGGCAGGACCGAGCCCTATATTTTTTTTGTTTTTAAATTTTCTCTCCAAGTATGTACAATTCAGAAGCAGCTTCTAATCCTCCTCCTCGCGATTCATAAATGGATTGTTGACACATTCGTACATGATACGCTCCATCAACATCTGCTGTTTGAGCAATTTACCCATGAATTTGACCAAACTGTTTGCTTTCTGCGTGGCATAATATTCCTTCAGAATATAGCACCATTTCCCCTTCTCCATCGTCTTCTCAGCAGCAGCTTCATCCTCGACGACCTTGGAAATTGTAATAGTTCCCTGCATCGCCTGGCCCCTCTCAAAAATCTCCTCACACCTGTTGAGGAGGTACTTCTGGATCAGCTGGCTGCCAACAATGGGTTCGACCTCAGTGTGCTTGGTACCATCGTCCTTGATCTCCTTCAACAAAGTTTGATCGACGGCATTCTAAAAGACGAGTCTGATGAGCTGAACATTGCCCATGTGATGATTTGGTCGAAGAAGGAGTCCTAGGGAGTCAAATTTATTTGTTCTGAGGTTGCCTTGTTCAGAAGATTCCTGACATTATGGTCAATTGCTTTGGGCATGCATGGTTGCTCTGCAACTCATAAAATTGTCTCCCATAGCTTCCGCTTCCCTTCCCATGAATGATACAATGTGATGGCCTGATTGACCCAATCAATTCTTCACAGTGCCTAACTAGTAACAAGCATCCGATGATGAATATGTCTTAGTGAGTTCTCTGAGGTGTGCCTTCAGTGGGTGCAAGATCTGATTATGACCCTCACTGACAGGCAGTGATATATGGCGAAGAAAATATTGTTGCAG
This sequence comes from Armillaria luteobubalina, assembly GCA_030435615.1. Taxonomy (NCBI): domain Eukaryota; kingdom Fungi; phylum Basidiomycota; class Agaricomycetes; order Agaricales; family Physalacriaceae; genus Armillaria; species Armillaria luteobubalina. The sequence continues at coordinate 4,887 of JAUEPU010000249.1, forward strand.
ACGCCAAGGTGGATTAGGGAGAAGTGTGTGGGAAGGCGGATCATGGTCGATAATAAAGAGCAGCACCCTTGACAGTCACATGTAGAAGGGAATAATGCTGATATGATGAACGTCCCTAGAAATCTGGACCTGGCAGTCTCTACATTAACATTTAATAAAGATGAAACAAACAGGGATACTCACATCAAAATGTGTTAGGGGGGGTTCCAGTAAATTCCTCTGGTTCCTGAGCGTGATCGTGGTAAAATGACACATCACCTAATCAAAGTGCCAGCAAAATGGCGGCTGTGTAATCAACACTTATTTCCCAACTTGTGCCATCATTGCCCACACTAACAGAGCACCTTCCTAATCCCCCTTTTTTCACAATCCAGTCACATTTTGCTCACTTTTCATACTTGAAAAAAACCAAAAAATATATATATATATAACTGTACCAGATGCAGAGTTGATCATGAATAACTTAACGCATGCTTCTGCCAGTGCAGCAGGCACACAACATGGCAAAAATGTAGCCAGTGCAGCACGCACCCAGCATGGGAAAAACATATGGTGTAAAGATAGAGTGAAGGGAAATAGAGTCGAGGCCACTCCAGCGCATGCGGCATTGACAGAGATCTCATCAGATGATGATGAACTACCCACCAAAAATAGCTCCCATGAAACGGAGGATTTACAAATGTTGGTAAAGATACTGCTAAGGGTACTGTGCAATCTCGGTGTATCCTGAAACTAGTTCACAAATTATTACAGGAAACCAGAGATGCTAAAAGAGCCCAAGCTACAGCTGAGAGTGGCATGGTCCAGTATGACACATTGATGAAAGCAGCAGGAAATGCTGAAAACGCTCTCAAGAAGGCCGAAGCGGCTCTCAAAAAGTCTGAACAGCGAGTGGTGCAATACGAAGCATGTATCGAAGAGCAACAAAAGCAGCTGGTTAAGTTGACAAGGGTGAGTGGCACCTGATAGCACTGATGACGGTGTTGAATCTGACACTGGCCTGTGCAGACGCTTGCCAGTCTCCAAGATGACGTTGTATGCGTCCTGTGTAAGGAAACCCTGTGGTATCTGTATTTGTCAGTTCCTTGTAATCTATGCCTTGCAAACGAACATAATATTGAAGCTAACCAACAGGCTCCCCAATTGTGGGCACTTGTATTGTGAGGCGTGCATTCAAAAGTGGCTGGAAAACGTCTTGAAACAACACCAGCAGCAAGCCGTACCTCTGTTCTTCTGGAGCCAACCGGTTGAAATCCCCACCGAAGTTACGACTGCTATGATGCATCCCTACATTGCCTACCCACTCGTGATCACTTTGTTCGAACAGATCAGGACAGCCATGGACGGCCTGAACTTTACTTGCCCACAGTGTGGTAAAGTGCTCAGAAACCACCCCGTAGCTGTGAACGCAATGATGAATATTGTAGAAAAGGTCACATCCACTCACGGTGAGAAACGGTCGAGTAACGGAGGCACTATGTACCCCTGGGGGGAATATTTCCCTTTTCAATATCTGTTGAATCGAGAAGTAAGTCGATCGTGTACCTTATCCTGCAGTTAACCCATTTTCTTTAGTGAAGTTATAAATGTCAGTTAGGGTAGGGTACAATTAGCAGAATCTGGGATGATATACATGTATATATGTTACTGATTATATCACGAAGCCAGGCCTAAAGACTCACACAATTTTCGATTGTATTCGGTCTGTATTCCTGCGTAGCAAAGAGCATCCTGATGACCCTCTCAAGACCCATAAGGACCATGCCAGAAAACTTATAACCCAAATGGTGAACGTACTGGGGGCAAAAACCAAGCTCAGCTCACCAATGATATGCTCATATCTTTTAGGCTTCCCAGACCATTACATGAATAAGTGTTTCTCCACTTTATATTGGAAGTCATTCGTGGCTGAAGCCAGTAACTGCTGGAAGACTGACGTCGCCACTGAGGATAAGGTTAAAGTCGCTCTCAGGAATAAAGGGGGCGCCATAATTGGGATATCACCTGTGGAGGACTATATACATAGACCAGTCGAGTTGGAACATCTGCCCTTGTATGAATGGATGTGCACCTACACCAGGGTGGCTAACTCTGCCTGGAGAGACAAATTTGCTGCCTGAGATGAGCCCATACAACTTGAAAGTTTGGAAGATGAACCTGCCAACAATGAATGTGGACACGATGAGTGCAATGATGACATGGCAGGTGTCGTTTCAGATGCTTCTCGTGCTCCTGTGTCTGTCGGGTCTATTGGTGATTTTATCGACGATGCAGATGTCGATACTGCAGATGACACTACCATAGGCAATGTGCTTCATGACATGGCTGCTCGTCTAGCTCCTCAGGTGCCTTATGAAAACCACGACACTGAGGAAGACAAAAGCGATCATGAACCCATCGAGTCTGCTCCCAGTAAACGATGTTACACCAGTAAGAAGAGAAGAACCAAATACCATACATTCCAATTCACCCAAAATCACCCCCTCGTCAATACCCATCACGTCAAAGTTTGTCCCACCTCTGAACATCATGTGCCCAACTTTGTGGGTGGTATGCTGCCTCAAAAGGATAAGGGTGATGGGGAATATTATTGTTTGGTGATGTTGACCTTCACACTGTGGAGATCCGGTAAGGATCTAAAACTTGACGCTGAAACCACCTGGGACTGTGAGTTCAGTCATTATATGTTCACCCCATTTCACTTAAAGATAATTGACAATTTCAATCTTAGATATGAATGCCTCATTGCTAGGGATGACTTCAGGGCTGAATTAATGCAACTTGAATCTTAGACAATCTCATTATAGACTCAACATTAAGGCATTATACTTTCCCTGGACTGTGATACTGCACCTGACATGTGCCATCCTCATCCATTGATGAGGCTGGCTGTGGGCACCTGTGGAATAGTGCTTGGAACAGTGTGCTACACACACTAAACCTCACACACACTCACACAACTACTCAATCTATACAATCACCCTCATAAGTACGTGGGGGGATGAGATTATATCACCTTGCGACTACTAGTACTTTAGAACTAGTAAAGCACCTTATTATCTCGACGCTATGCAGTGTTTTACTCGTCTCAGACTGATCCTAAAGCTAGGAACTTTTACAAGAAGGTACACTTCAAGGCGCAACCTTCCAGGTGAAGTATAATATTCAAAACTACACTAGGACACTCGTCCTACAACACAATCGGACACACTGCAGGTCACAACGACACTGAGCTCACTCTTTTAACCACTCCCCAAGTACAAACTTAGTGAGCTCACTACACACAGGCACATAGGGTTAACGGAACTGACTGCAATGACAAGAACAACCTCTAATCCTTCTATGGATCTCGGATTCGGAATGGAAACAACTCAGAGACAGAACAGAAACAGATTTCAGAAACAGACAGACAGAACAGAACAGACAGACAGAACAGATTTCAGAAACTTCACTTCAATTCATACTCTCACAGACTCCAAACAGTACTCAGATGGAACAGAACCAGAACACTGATTCTTATTCACTCGGAACTTAAGCACACAAGTCAGATTCTGAAGTTATCTCTATTCCTCGGAGTGAGCTCGCTATTTCTATACGACGCTTGAAGCTACAAACTAATCCTTTATCACAGCGCTTGCTTTCTACACGCACACTGTAACTCGGGGGTTCGAAACTTGTATACTAACCCAGACTACTGACTACTTATACTACAACTGTTGTTAATTACAAATACTGCAGCCGTACCCAGGTAAAATAGACTCCTACATACATAGCCCGCTGCTGCCACAGCCTTACTTTGTGTCTGGCTCAGTATTTCCTCCTATAGCATCATTCCCATAGTGAGCTCACTAAGGCCCAATAGGTGCACACCAATTTACAAGTCCGAGGGTGTATCACCTCTCGACTGTATGTCACTCCACATCTAGCCCTTCATGCTACATGTATAATCTTCTAGATTAGTGGCAAGCACACAGTGAGCTCACTAATTCTGCACAGCAACAGATATCCTTGTCAACCAATTACTCAGTTTACCAGCACTTGGCCGAAGCTCCTATTCAGACCACGTGCTAGCTGTATCATTTTATCTTATCTCTCGCATGAGGTTGGGTCTGGCCTTCTCAGGTACAGTATGTCACTTTTAATTTAGTGAGCACGCTGATCTTTTCAATTATGATCTTCTTTATTCTCTGCAAAAGGAAGTGAGCTCACTCAGTTTGTGTGACTACCCACGGCCGAACAGTGTTTTGTGAACTTTCTGTCAAGCATGCCTGTCAAGTACCTGCTGTAACTAAGCTCTGGTTTATGTCTGTCACGTCAGGTGTCACTGGTGCATACAATTATGATGCCCTTTTGTACTTGTTATGTACACTCACTTATTCTTTATGTACGCTCGCTCCTATACTTCATTGCAAGGTATATTCATAATAGATTGCAAAATTACATGGCTGGTACGTTTGCAGTTGCAACAATGGCATGCACACTGAGCAGCTGTAGTTTGTTACTTATGATTATATACACTACTTGTTTCTGATTGATGTGTGCCTAGATTTGAACTTGAAAGAGAAAATCAGTCATTAGGTCCTCATTCGACTGACTTGCAGTGCGCTCAAGTCCTCGAGAAAGAGGCCAACCTTCATTGATGGATCGACACATGGATGGATGCTCAGCACATCTAAATCCCAGAAATCATGGGTATCCGAGATCAAATGGAGAAGAATGCAGAACATGACTGCGTTGTTGCTTGGAATATTCCCCTCTTGTTGCCCTCCAAACTTTCAGCTTTGAATTTTTTGACTTGTGATAAATGTCTTTACCAATATGAGTGGGAAGTTCAGTGAGCTCAGGTGGCAGAAGCGTTGACAGGGGTTCGACACAAAGTGATTCTCGAGACATATGTAGTCAATCACAAGGAGTCATATGGGCATGGGCAACGACAAGGTAACAAGAGTCATGCACTTCTGGAGAGTTGCCGCAAGGAGAAAGCTTGGTTCATGGTGATGTACAACCATGCTAGGGATGCCCTTTTTGAATTGGCGAACCATTTAGGTTCACTGGGGGGCTTATCAAATATGTATCCAAGGCTCAACATGGAAGATGCTGTACCGATCAAAGAGTATAAGAAGATTTGGCATACTAATACTGTTAATCTGAAAATGAGAGAGACTTCAGGAGAGACCTGTAGGCAGCTGCCCCGGATTTGGGTCCATGACAGCACTACAGAGAGCATAAACTCTGAAGGATTTCATGACGGTGAGTGTCAGACTTATGGTTATATGCAGTTGTTCTGAATGCTGGACAGCTCTAAGGATGGAATGGTGTCGAGCTTGGGCATGTGCTCAGCGATGGCGTGAGGAGTGCATTCTGCTCTGTGAGGAGATGGTGAGAGTCATCCGATCGCATGATCATTGCATTGCACTATGGACTAGCCATGCCGGAAGCGCTATCAATGGAACTGCCGGTGGTGCTCGAGCATATGCCCTTTGTCAAACAAATATTCACATGGAAATGCAAGATTATTGTCAGAGACTCTGGAGGCATGTTGATGAATGGCTTTTCATTGGGAACATACCAGGTGAAATAGTCAATGAACATGCTAACAATAGGGCTAAAGACAAGGACTGGTGCCTTATGATGGTGTACCCATAGGTGCTCTGTTCGACGAGGTTGAGGTGGAGCATATTGTGATGTTAAGGTGCTTATATAGTACAATCTTATCTACAAAACAATGGTGTACAACAAGCTTTCAACAAACCATGGACAATGAAGCTTTGGAGTGTCCCCATGACATTGTTCGATCAACAAGGGTAGAGCATAAATAGAAAAGGAACCACAAAGCAAGGTATCGATGTCGGCAGCTAACAACTGAGTTACCTTGCTGTATTCTCACCTGTCACCATGCAATGAACCATCACTGTAACATACAGGAATTTTCGGCAGACCGTCTCAGACCGTCGCTCCCTATAGCTATGTTTTTTCATGATGGCACATCTGTGGGAGCTATATTCAATGAAGTGGATACATGTGATATTGTGAAGTTGCTGGTGGAACATAATGTACGTTAGCCTATATTTCAGGGCCTGTTAGTAACTGGTATGTATAGATCCATGTCAAACCATCTATCCAGGACAAACATGAGTATCTATATTATTTCATCGGAAATTGTGATGTCACCCAGCAGAATGCTGTTCGAAATGAAGGCACTTGGTTGCGATGACATCCCAGTGATTTCTCCCAGTAAGCGATGGAAACCTTTATGCTTGTTATGTCCGCCATTCTCCTAATGAATGACATCACAGTGCATGCCCAGTGACTTCTCCCAGTAAGCGATGGAAACCTTTACACTTGTTATATCTGCCATTCTCCCAATGAATGACATCCCAGCAGACTCCTGTCAATTGCTCTCAGCAAGTGAACATTTACTTTCAACTGCCATTAGTCTCAGCGACCCTGAATAACCATGCAGCTTGGTATTTTTCCGAGTGATGACATCCCAGCACAATCTTGGTGAGGTCTCCCAGCAATGAAATGCTCATTTTCAACCCTTAACCCGAAAGACTTCTGCTGATAACTTTCTCCCCAGGGGACATTGCATTTCTGTGATCAAGAGGAAAAATTTCTCTTGAATGATTAAAAGTTTCACCCTCACTTTCCTTTTGACAAAATATTCTAAGATGAAACCAAGATCAAATTTCACACCCGGAGATCAAATGCGTCAATTCATTCATGCATTTCCACACATATTGCTAACACAACGTACAGTGCATCCTCTTCTGACTAGTGCACCATGCAACTAATTGAACAACAATCTTCAGAAGTGACTACACTGATACACTTGGTATCAGGCTACCTGTAGATTTTGCAAATTTTATACAAATTAATGCAAACTACTAGCTGTACTAAGGACTAGAGTGGAGGCTTTGCACTGCTAAGTCGAGTCATCTAGATCAGTGTTGAAGCACCTAAAACCATAACAGAAGAGGAAGTAAGAGAAGACATCTAGACGAGTCAACTCTACAAACCTTTTGAGATTACTTGCTATTTCCTGTTTAAAAACAGACTACACATAGTCACCACACAAATGGGACCTCACTGTATCTAGACGAACTAAAAAACCAGAAGTTAGAAAACCTGAACTAGATTAGCTTGTCAAACTCGACAAAGCTGAAAACCACTTCAAATAGTTACTAAGTCATGACAGAATCAAATTCCTCCATGAACTTAGTCTAAAAAGAAATGAATAAGAAACCCTGAACCCTGCATGAAAGAATAGCCTAGTCAGGAACCCGAGGTACCAGTCTAGATCACGCAAGTGATCGCGACCATACAATCTCGGTACCTCGATCAATCCATGATCGATGGTTACATCCACTGAGATACTAAGGCAATTAAACAAGTACTGAATGAATAGCCACATGGCACCATAGAAAAGCAGAGACAGGAGTGCCTACGGACCAGCATGGCACTCCTAGGCAATAGAAAAACCCATCGCCTCCCCATATAACTGAATGAATATCTCAGAATCACGCAATTCTTATAGAATAATTACTCATCATTTGTATTACTACGCATAATCATGCTACTAGTAGTCTAGATAAGCAACTCCTATACCTAGGCGTAGAATACTATAAAATACTGTCATCTAGACACACAACAGCAGGAAAGCATTCCCCGCGTTTGTGCTAGTGGCCCATAAGCTACCTAATCAAATAATGGATTTAAGTGTCTGTCCTCGACTGAGTAATTCGTTGCTAAGTCACCCAATAAGAAAGAACAAGTAGTTGAAGTGAAATAAGCCCTAGAACACTTTGAGTTCGAACAATTGAAAGAGTCAGTGTACTCTAGAGTCTGCGTGCTCTTTGCAAGTCTGTGTACTTGACGGAGGATCTGTGTATCCTTTGTAGAAGTCTGTGTACTTCTTTGTCTCGAGTCTGCGAACTTGTGTTGAGAGTTAGTGAACTCTAGAGCCTGTGAGCTCTTTGTAGAACCTGTGTGTTCTTTGATTGTTTGAGTTAAGAAGTAATCTAGACCAGCTATTGCTCGCCTAGACGATGTTTGTTCTCTGAACTAGACCAGTTCCTACCTACCTATTAAAACCCCACGTCGTTATAACTTTTTATCTTGACTAGTGTATCTTGTGTAAACATCTTCTAGATCAGAATCAGAAGTAGTTTTTGAATGCCTTACATTGAATTATCAAAGTCTAAGATCATACACAAGTGCTTCTACTGTACTCAACCTCAAACTTACAAACATTGGTGATAGTGTGAGTGTTTAGAGTGAGAGTTAGTCTCTAGATTTCTCATCTAGAGTTTAGTTTTCCTTTGAGCACTGCCCGTCACCGAGCACATCAACGCCATGACTGTTTTCTTTTGTATCAGGTCCGGACTCCAGACTGGCTTGAGCCTAGCTTCATCCGCTGATGTGGGCTTCTCAGAAATTTCTATAAATTGAGAGGCTATCTGTTAGCTATCTCATGTCCCATTGTATGATCCATATGTTCAATCCCCAATGGACATGCTCTCCCTGAACTCATGCCACCCATTAGGTTCTTCCATGCCGTTAGTACACTCTCCCACTTGTACGTCGCTTTTTTCCCCAATCTCTGTCAGAATCTAACAAGTATATAGCAGTTCTCAGTACTGAAAGCTCTCTGAGTACTGATAGTCTCAGTGAAGTGCTTTCTGTCATTGTCATTAGCGATGACGATGAGGATCTGCCCCCGAAGCGCATTAAGACACGCAAGGCTAAACATCCCATTGCTGCACCAACAGTTTCCCCTGCTGTCGTAGCAGCCCCCACTCGGTACCATAAATCCAATGTCAGCCTTCGTGATGAAAGTACTATGCCAAAGCCTTCTTCTCTGTCATCTTCACCCTCTCCCTGTACTTCGGGTCCCTCCTTTCAATGCAACGCACAGCAAATGGGTGGGTATCAACATCCGGCACTACCATTACAGCGTCCCTGTCAACCTTGAATGATGATGAGAGCAACTGGTTGTGCAAATGGATTTTATGTTGTCATGAATGGCAGGACTATGGGGGTATTTGATGCTTGGTATGGCAGAGATTAGGTTATTGATTGTATGCTAACCTTGTAGTAGGAATCTTACAGAGGGCTCATTTTTGGGTGTCCCTCATCAATCATACCGCAAATTTCCAACCCTTGATGATGCCATTGCCACTTGGAACGACGCTTGGACTAACCAAGACATTGGATATCCAGCCGATTGTCATTCGAACCAGAGCCGCTACGGTCCTGCATGGGTGATGTCACAACAGCGTCTCACCCACATGTTCTACTGGCTCATAGTAAAAGGATGGTCCCCCGGCATATATACAGTTTTGTAAGCATTCCTCATGGTACTTCTGCACTCTTCCACCTAACATCCTTTCCAGCGAAGATGCTCTCAATGCTACTGGTGTAGCTTGGTATGAGGTAGTCATCATATGAGATTATGACATGGCATCCCGTTTGTTCCAGGATTTCAAGCATTCCCATGAGGTTAACATCATTACCACTTCATAGGAATGTCATGGCAATCAAAGTCGTATTGGTGTCAGCACCTGGATTTCTTGTTTGTATATAGTTTTACCAGAAATCATGACTTCGTTTCGACAAATGATATCTAACAGTATGATTAATGACTTAAGCAGAGTTGGCATGACCTATGTAAGTACTAGATTGAAGCCAGACTTGTAGACAAAAAAATCAATTTGTATACACCTCCTGGGTCAGAACAGTTGCCACATAGGAGCACAGACAGGAATCAAAGTAGTGAACCTGCCAGAACAAGCATATTGATACCAAGGTAAGAATCTGAAAATTAATTCACTCACTGACTGCTACTGCACTTTGATGCGACCAAAACGAGAGCCTGAAATGGTTTTCAGTCTTCCTTGTCATGCGTGTTGCTGAATGTCTGCAGATGGGTAGCCCTGGTACTATGGTCATTACTTTGATGCTACTCCAGAGAAATGGTGAAGAGCCAACCAATCAGGGGGAAGAAGAGGACGAGAAACCAGAGTTTCTGCTACAACCTCGTCAATTATATAACTGTTTTTTACACTGTAACACACTGTGAGCAGCGAGTCTGGTTGACAAGAAGAGTGATGAAGCACTAACCTGCCTGACAATGGACTGACTGTCAATGATACAGACATGGCAACGGGCGGTACCAGCCTGCGAGATCTACCTTGCAGGATGAATATACCCAAAAAGAAAAATTAATGGAAAATGCACAAACTAGTTGTGTATTCCACTGATAAGGGCAATGTCACAGTACTTGGCTGTCGATAGGCATCATCGGTGGTCAGGAGATCGCGCAAAGACATGCCCATTGTGTCTAGATCTGAAAGGGTGCCTTGAGGAACATCTAGCGATTGCTCAGTATTGCTGGAGCTGTACATCTTTGTGAATGGCTTCATATCTTATACAACGCCAATTCTATCAGGCAGAATGGACCACAGGCCATGGCTCTTAACACTGTGGTAGTGCGCAGGGCAGTTAGGAGCCAGGCATTGCCAACACTTTGCGATGGGAGAAGCAGGGGGATGCAGCCCAGCCAGTTGGGCATTCAAAGACACCCTTTGTCATAGTTCAATCAAGGCCAACACGCAGGAGGTGTCAACCATGTGCCCACAACGTAGCACCCAGATGTCACCAAAGGTAATTGTCATGTCATTGTAAGCAAAGAGGTCTGTAGTCCAATGAAAATCCAGAAATGCACCACAATTTGCGCAGGGGACCCCGTCAAATGGTGGAGTAACCATGGTGGTAGTGGCAGTACCAATATTGAACCCAAACCCTTAACTAAGCTGTTGCTGACACTAGCACCCTGGGACGTCAAACTAGATTTGCATGATTTAAGATGTGATTCGTATTTTGATGGCCTGGCATTCTGAGAATGTCAGAAATGGATGGAGACCGGCCAGAATTGAATGTGGGTGCTTGGCAACACCCACCACGTGCGGGCGTGTCATTTAATCAACATGTCATGCCAAGAACATGGTGGCTGTACATCCATCCCTTCTTTACAACCTACCTGTAGCTTCGTCCTCATCGCTAAATACAACAGAATTCATTTCTGATCCCGTTCATCCCCTCTCCAGTCCCTTTCATTCAGGTATGGGGCACGTAGATAAAACATCTGCCAACTCAGACATGGTGATAACTGTCAACGTCATGATGCATGGACCTACAAGCACAGCAGGCATGCAAGATGTGACAACAACGATGCCGAAATGTGGTGGCAAGAGGAAGAGAACCGAGGCTGGGCACATGGACCAGGAACTAATTGAGATATCCTCAGATGAGGACAAAACACCCTGTAAACACTGTTCCAAAGAAGTTGCTGACCTGGAAAAGTTGGTAAAATTTTTAACAAAGGTAAGGATATGCGCTGAGTACATTGACATTATTTCATAATTCGTTACAGGAGGCTTGAGACGCAAAAAGAGCCCAAGAAAGCACTGAAAAGAAAGTAGTGTGTTATGACGGACTATTGAGAAAGGCAGCAGCTGTCATGAAGGTGCTGGACAAGGCCAAAGTATCAGCGTTGCATTACCAAAAAAAAGCTCGACATCCAACAAAAGCAGGTGGGACAGCTAAAAGCAGTGAATGGCATTCAACGCCCGCAAATGCCGATACTAACTAGCTGGTGATGGGCCACCTCATTCAAGCAGCAGATCCGAGTCCTATGAAAGTTACAACAGATGTGGGGATTATACAGAGATGGCACAGGAAATAGACAGACAAGTGGATGGTCGGGAATTGCTGCTGGCCGTGTCAGCTGAACAAATTAGCATCTCACAGTGTTGTGGCAGTGTAATTGTAACTTTAAAGCTTACTTGTATAACTTCCTTCTTGTCTACATGGAATAAAACAGCGCATATCAGGAATAGCCATATGCCATGTCAGCCGAACCAAGTACCATGCCACCATGTTGTGGCAGTGTAATTGTAACTTTAAAATGTACTTGTAACTTCTTGTTGACACAGAATATAAACAGTGCAATCTCTGTATCACCATACTTACCCAATCAGCTGTTTGTCCAAAAATGGTGTGCAAGCACGCTAAGATCGACACTTTGGCAATGGACATAAAAATGAACACATCAGGGTTGCGATCCGCAAACAACATGACTAGGACTGTTGGTGTGAAGAGAAAGAGAGCGGAGGCCAATCAGGCAGCAGTGGAAGCAATTGAAATTTCATCAGACGAAAATGAATACAAAGATAAAAATAGTTGGAAAGACATTGCAGACTTAGAGATGCTAGTAAAGATACTAACGAAGGTATAGGGTCATCCCAGGACAAGGTTATGTGAACTCACGATTAAATACAGGAAACCGGTGATGCAAAAAGGGTGCAAGCTCATGCCGAAAGGTGGGCTGAATGCTACCACAAAGTGTTACAGGTAGCGGGAGACACTGTCAAAGCCAAAGAGTGAGCCGAACAGCTGGTGGTGATGTACGAGAAAGATATCAAACAACATCAAGTTCTGCTGATGGAGCTAAAATTGGTGCGTACCAGCATATGTAACCAGGGACTAAAATAACGAGCGATCACGAAGACCCATGAGCAAGTAAACAAGAAACATGAAGACCAGCTGTCAGCATTAAAATTGGTGTGTACCGTTAGAGGTCACCAAGGCACAAACTAACAAGTGATCACAAAGACCCTTGCCAGCATGGAAGAAGCTATGCAATGTGAGATATGCAAACTGCCCCTGTGGTACCCTTATCTGTAAGCCCCCTTTTTTTCATGATTAGCACCTGGACAGGCTACTCATGCAAAAACACAGACTTCCGAATTGCGGCCATCTATTTTGTGAAAGATGCATCCATGATTGGCTAGATGCAATCATGAAAGCCCACCGTGGGCAATTGAACACCGGATTCTACTGGAGCCGACTGGTCACGATACCCCCTGATGTTATGCAGGGGATGGCACAGCCGCTTATTGAATACCACCTCGTGCTCAGTCTTTTTGAAAAAGTCTGCAAAGCCATGAAAGGGCCTGCATTTACGTGCCCAAAGTGTCGAAAAGAGGTAAAACACAGGCCTGTCCAAGTCTACACGATGAGGAGCCTTGCGGAAATACTGGCATTGACTCATGGAGACAAGATGCCACCCGACTCCATCCTGAAGCTTGGAGGCTGGTTCTGGCACTGGGACGAGTTTTTTCCCTATCATTACATTGTTAACTGAAGCACCACGGTAAGCATATTAAGTATCACATATTGTAGCAGACTAACCACAGATAAGTGATATAGCACAGGAATGGAAGGATATGAACAGCAAACGCAGAGCTGTAGGCACGACAGCAGGGGGAAGATAAATATGCTATGATACAATGTGAACCTATGATGTAACACCCACAGGCAGAAATAAATATGAAGCACTGTTGCATACACCATAAAGTACGGACACAGTGTTGTGACTGCAAACGTACCAGCCATGTAATTTTGCAATCTATTATGAATATACCTTGCAATGAAGTATAGGAGCGAGCATACATAAAAGAATAAGCGAGCGTACATAACAAGTATGAAAGGGCATCATAATTGTATGCATAAGTGACACCTGACGTGACAGACATAAACCAGAGCTTAGTTACAGCAGGTACTTGACAGGCATGCTTGACAGAAAGTTCACAAAACACTGTTTGGCCGTGGGTAGTTGTGCAAACTGAGTGAGCTCACTTCCTTTTGCAGAGAATAAAGAAGATTGTAATTGAAAAGATCAGCGTGCTCACTAAATTAAAAGTGACATACCATACCTGAGAAGGCCAGACCAAACCTCACACGAGAGATAAGATAAAGTGATACAGCTAGCACGTGGTCTGAATAGGAGCTTTGGCCGAGTGCTGGTAAACCAAATGATTGGTTGACAAGGATATCCATTGCTGTGCAGAATTAGTGAGCTCACTGTGTGCTTGCCACTAATCTAGAAGATTATACATGTAGCATGAAGGGCTAGATGTGGAGTGACATACAGTCGAGAGGTGATACACCCTCGGACTTGTAAATTGGTGTGCACCTATTGGGCCTTAGTGAGCTCACTATGGGAATGATGCTATAGGAGGAAATACTGAGCCAGACACAAAGTAAGGCTGTGGCAGCAGCGGGCTATGTATGTAGGAGTCTATTTTACCTGGGTACAGCTGCAGTATTTGTAATTAACAACAGTTGTAGTATAAGTAGTCAGTAGTCTGGGTTAGTATACAAGTTTCGAACCCCCGAGTTACAGTGTGCGTGTAGAAAGCAAGCGCTGTGATAAAGGATTAGTTTGTAGCTTCAAGCGTCGTATAGAAATAGCGAGCTCACTCCGAGGAATAGAGATAACTTCAGAATCTGACTTGTGTGCTTAAGTTCCGAGTGAATAAGAATCAGTGTTCTGGTTCTGTTCCATCTGAGTACTGTTTGGAGTCTGTGAGAGTATGAATTGAAGTGAAGTTTCTGAAATCTGTTCTGTCTGTCTGTTCTGTTCTGTCTGTCTGTTTCTGAAATCTGTTTCTGTTCTGTCTCTGAGTTGTTTCCATTCCGAATCCGAGATCCATAGAAGGATTAGAGGTTGTTCTTGTCATTGCAGTCAGTTCCGTTAACCCTATGTGCCTGTGTGTAGTGAGCTCACTAAGTTTGTACTTGGGGAGTGGTTAAAAGAGTGAGCTCAGTGTCGTTGTGACCTGCAGTGTGTCCGATTGTGTTGTAGGACGAGTGTCCTAGTGTAGTTTTGAATATTATACTTCACCTGGAAGGTTGCGCCTTGAAGTGTACCTTCTTGTAAAAGTTCCTAGCTTTAGGATCAGTCTGAGACGAGTAAAACACTGCATAGCGTCGAGATAATAAGGTGCTTTACTAGTTCTAAAGTACTAGTAGTCGCAAGGTGATATAATCTCATCCCCCCACGTACTTATGAGGGTGATTGTATAGATTGAGTAGTTGTGTGAGTGTGTGTGAGGTTTAGTGTGTGTAGCACACTGTTCCAAGCACTATTCCACAGGTGCCCACAGCCAGCCTCTTCACCATTGACGATCATTTTGCTGGCAGTGATGCCTATCTCGGAGGGGAAACCCCAATCCCAATCACACTCATCTCGTGCTAATTGCAATCATATACTAGTGAGTGTCAGCGCTACCACCTTGTCAGACTAAGCTATTTAAAGCAATAAATTTGAACTCATGCTTCATGGTGGGTATGTAGGGGTTCCGCACTAACTCCTTACTGGATTGGCATTTCTCCCAAGCTTCCACAGACTCTCTCCACTGTTTCAAACATTCTACACCACCCTCAGAATGTACAATAGTTTCTGGGAACATTTCAAACATGACATGATGCTCCTCATGCTGCGGCACAGCTTCTTGAACTTTTTGAAGGAGGGATACACCTGAAGACGTTTTCAGCAACCATCAATTATGACATTCAGAATTCATACCCATATTAACGCACTTCCGCCAATTATTATCCCCCCAGTGATCATCCAGAGTATCATGATGGGAACCGGGCCCCATCTCTTTGGTACTACTGGCAATCAAATTGGAAGCTGCCCATCCTTGTTCTGGCACCTCGCCATCAGTAGCTCCGACATTAGGCTCCAGGTTAAATGAGAATTCCTCTTGACAGTCAGAGATGTGAGCAGGCAAATGAAAATTCAGGACCAATACTATGACTTTGTCGGGCTTGATAGATGGGGCAAGCTTGGAGCCGTACTGTTCAATTCTCTTCGAAAGATTCTTGTGCCACTGGCAACCAATGTCATACAATATGACAACAGATTTTGGCATGTCAGTCATGAGGCTTTTCAAAATAGCATAGTCCATGTATACATATCTAAAACACAATCAGTATCACCATACTTCACCAGAGCAGAAATCAAATGCACTGCTCCCCCTTCTTCAAGTTGACGATGGAAGATGCTCGTCAGCACTCATGCCATGCGCATACCGCCCCCCCAACACCACTGATTGCCATCCCTTTCCCACTGCGCAGTGTTGCAAGCTTTATAGCATTGTGATTATTACATGTGTTTGCCTCTTCCAGCATTGACTTCTCATGGTGGGCGAGATGTTTGGCAAACTCCTCTTCCTCAACCAGGTACAAATATCCTTTATTCAAAGGGGGATCTCACAGGAGGCTTGATACATTAAATCTTGACATTCGAAAGTTAGTGTCAGCAGCAATGAAAAGTATATCCACCCATTCGCTACAAGATTTTATAAACATTCAAGCGAATGTGGAGGCACAGATATCGGCTTACTCTTCCTTCGCCCTATTAGGGTCCATGTTTGCTCCTGGCCTCGGAGACGCAAGACAGTGAACAACAGTCTCCAACCTTCATGCCCTTTGATCCTGAGGGGTCATTCCCTCATCTGTGGCGCTTGAGCATCCTGACATGACACCATTCGCACACTATCCATAGGAAAACTTGGTAGAGATTCTTGTGAAGATATTAATATTTAAAAGTCTACTAAAGAATGAATCTATACTCACAGGACAACAATGTACACCCATGTTATCTGTCAACCACTCAAGTGTATGGTAATACTCATATGCTGATGCCTTAGACATGAAGGACAATAATTGAAAATGGCATAAAGCCTGGAATGTCATGGCGGTACGTGGAAACTCTGTGCTAGCTGGAAACCACTGGAAGCGTAACATCTGGACGTAATTGTCGACCACCCTATGACAACCACAGAATGCTACATCGACTGCATGAATACCTTCAGTGTCTATGACAACCACCTGGCGACCAGATGGACAGGGGCTGGTACATGTTTCTCCAGGTGAACGTCCGAGCTGTACAATGAGGCCCAAATCTTTCAGTGATATATGAACGTAAAAATTTCCAGTCCATTGCTGATACGAAGAGGGTAAGTTCATTGGCATGGGTTGGAGATCTTCAAAAAACAAAACAAATACCTCAATCCGGTGAAATGGCATGCAGCGATGGGCCTGAACAATACATCTTTGGCAAAAACTTGGACCATTATAGCAAGAGGCACAGCGAAAACAAGCCTCCCCCCCACAGCTTCCACACACATGCATTTCACTGCGGCCCTCTAAGCGCAAGAATTCTGCAAGATAAGAATCAATTTCTTTTGTCCATCGACGCAGAGGGTCTGTGTCTATTGTTTGCCTTTTCCTGAATGATGGCAGGTGTAAGAGATGCTCCATTAATTCCTGCACAGCTGATACATTGAAATCCGCAGAGGTAAGATGGAGTGGTCAGTCAGGCAGTGAAGACGTGAAATTGGATGTGGACAGGTGGGCAGAAGAGACAACAGAATTGGAGGTGATAGGAATATCCTGATGGGAATGAGAGATGTGCTTTTTCCCTCCATGTAACACAGAGATCTCTGTATGATACATCCGGGTTACACCAGTGGCAGGTATGCTACAACTCCGAGCAGTGGACTGACAGATTCTAGCCCAGCTACCATCAGACAGAGAAACATAGTGCTCCACAACTCCACAGTGCTTTGTATGCTTATGCCCCCTTTGGAACATGATAAATATGCGCATAGTGCTGAATAAGGTTTGCATCTCGTACATGTGTTTCAACTTTCCCAGGGAACCAGTGACGCAAAACCATGTTATGTATGACAAAGCATGACAGATTTGATCACCATCCATTGGCACTGCGTCAGACTGAGTTGTATTTTTGGATACTGGCAGCAAGTTCAGTGCCGATTCCTAGCTAGTCAGGGCATTAATGGAGTGATGGATGTTACACCATCAATAGATAGCCTTCCCATCAAATCAGTGTATTTTGTGACAAATTGAGTTTGGTCAATGATACATTTTAAATAGATGACAAAGCATATCATCGAAGTCAATGATCAATTTCATGACCCAGCTTCTTAAATGTAATGACTTCGTGTCGAAGAATTTTTTTGCAGATTAATACATGGCAATCAACTAAACCTAAGAAGATGAATACAAAATACTCGGAGATTTGGCAGTGCAACAACACTCCGGACAACATAGAATAAGGTGGATGAAAGCAGGGAAGGAGGAAAAAAAAACATCAGTCTTGAAGTCAATGTCAAAAGGAAAAAGGGAAAATATCATACATACAGGGTTTTGGGAGAAAATGACCAACTTTGCCCAAAACACTTATCTTGTACCCTCAAAAATTACACAAGCACCATACTATCGATTGCCCAGAAGTGTAAATGGAACAGAAGTGCAAACAGCAGATTTGTTATCCAAGTCTTGGCCGCAATTCTTTACTGTTCCATCTATAAAATTTACCAGTAGTACTCTTATGTTATATCTTTCTGGCCATGTACTTATTTTGTCTAGCCAGTCCATAAATTATATTTACGATTTCTTTTGCATGCCCAACTAGACAAAAACAGCAGTTACAGATCTAATTCAAGTGACCTGTATGTACCACGTCTCAACGATAGGCTGCAATTTTTTTTCTGAAAACATAGAAACTATTTCTCTATATGAGAAAAAAAAATTGCAAGGCAAGGACAGGAATTGCATGCTCCATAGGCAGATAATCAGAGAAGTGCAAACGGGTGTGACAAGAAGGGAGAGTGATATTTAAACTTCGACACCTAGCAACTGAGGCTTCAACGACTCATGTCCCAATACAGCATGACTCAGCAATGCAGGTCACAGATTGTCACATTTACACTTCCTTGCTATTTTGACCCCCCATCCCGGCATCCCTCTTAGCAAACACGAAAAATTCTGAGTCTTCACAGAGACAAAATTTAGGTTATAAAGGTATGTTGTGCAAATTTTATAACAGAACAATATGATATTGAACGATGTAGCTCTACTCAACATTCCGTTTACACTTCTGGGTGATCAATAGTAGAATGTCAAGGAAGGTCGAATTTGTTTTTCTTTTTTCCTTATTGAGCCATGATCAGTGACCAATGGCTGCAAACCCCATAGCCGACCGACATCAAATTTGTTTCCCACAATCTTTTTTACCAACACCGCAATGTCAACCTTGCAGCTCCAGGAGACTTCCAGTAAGTTATTTCAATATCTTTTTTCACTATGGCACATACTGGCTGAATGCTATCTTGTGGAAAATAGTCTGATCTCATTACCATCATTTTTCAATTTGTCATCGAGAGATTAAGAGTTGTCAAAAGCCTTTACTGACCATATTTCTTTGCAGAAGGAAGTGCAGGAGGCTACATCGCTGCTAAAAACTCCTCATTGGTCTGGTCACTACCTGTTCTTTGTCGACAATTCCTACTCACTCCTCTGGACCCCAAGAAATGGTTTGCACTACATTCCCTGACAAGTGATCAAGATACAGAGATCTTAGAATTTGGGATCACCATAGGATGATCTCTGAAGTTGTTGGCAGACAATGGTTGGAGCAGAGGTGGCCCTCCAAAGGATAACATCGATTTCTTTGTTCCTGTCCATGGCTCCAGCAAATCGGCAAGCCAATTAGATATCCTTGTACTTGTGAAGGTGATGGACATTGCTGCCGGATTTCTATGATTGCCTACCCGATCTCACTACCCAAGCTTCAAGAAAGCCATTAAACTAGAGGCCAACAATATGGGGGTATGTCAAACGCTCATTTGTTCATGAAACGGTGCTAAATTATCATGCTAGTATCTAAAGAGACTTGATGATTGGCCCAACAAACTAGATGATCTTCGAATAGCACTTCAGATGTATGCTCAATGAACATCAATACCTCTCCCAGCCTTGGAGCCAGGTGCAACTAAAGACGAAGTTATGCTGCACAGAGATGTCTGTCTTCTCGCAAGCCACTGGAAACATGAATCCACCAAAAATTGGCTGAAGGCACTGTCCATCTTGGATGGTGTATCGTTTCATATGTGATTACTCTGCTATGTGAGTATTGCTTGAACCCGTTTTCATTTATCCTAATCTCCCTTTAGCATAATGGAGTGGAAGAGACATCAGTGTGGCAAAGGTACATAGAGTTCACAGGGAAAAAGAGACACTTTTAATAAAATACAAGATTCATCACCAACAAATTTCCACACCCAGACATTCAAAGGATCATGGCAGACGACAAGATGTTCAAGAAGTTAAAACAAGATTTGCCTTGGTGGAAGCAAGCGTTCATGAATGCTGTGGCAATTTCGCCCCTGGCGCTAATTTTGGGAAAGGGAATGGGTCATATGTTAAATACATCACAAGCATTAAGAGTAAGAATCTTTTGTGTGTTCCTAACTTTGTCATTGAAGTCACTATCAGGTCAGAGGACGACTGTCCTCCCTTGGAAAGCCAGAGTTAATTCAACGTGTCAAAGAAATGCTTTGGCGATGCATAGTATGCATAGCCTGGGGTTCTTGGACAAGTGAGATAGGACTCAAGAGATTTCTTGATGATGTGGCATCGTTGGTCGAGGAGAACAAGGAGTGTGAAGGTCGCTGGTTTACCTAAGCCATTGCTTTCACACAGGAGAGCTCAATACCTGGGTTGGAAGTGAAAGTAGGAATAGATATTAATTGATGGCTCATGAGCACAGAGGACAGGTGGATTCAACAGCCCAGGTGTAAGGTGTTACGATTTCCCGCACTTATTCATTTTCTTTCCTAATTATCAGAAGACCGAGTTATCCCTGACCCCACGTGACCATACCAGAATCGGACGGCTTAGGCCAAGTACCTATCGACTATGGCTCGCGCCTATAGCATGACAACCGTATTGTCTTCATGTGTTGTAGCTATTATTAGTACTACAGTTTTCGTATATAAGTAGGTAGCTCTCGCTGTAATACCCCAGCTTTGAGCTAAAGTTTATTAATACCGAACTTCTCTCTTAACTCACTCGACTAAGACCTTAGTCCGATCTCTTCACTTATATCCGAACTCCACAAGACTCTTGGGTGGTTGTCCGAACACGAGGCAGCCCGAGTTTACTCTTGTTTGGATCACGTGAGGTTCGGGTCTAACAATTAGCTCGAAGCTTCCCTTCTTTCCTCGCGCACGACGCAAGCAAAGACCCATGCAAGTAACCAGAGACCTGACACCTGCTGAGTTCCACATTGCCCTAGTGGCCATCTTGGTTCCGTTCACCATCACCATCATAGGCATAGGACTAGGAGTCCTAATCCCAAGACTGTGCCGCCAACGCTATGTCTACCCACAGACGTATGAGCTCGAAACCATCGAGCAGGAACAGCCCATATCCCAGCCAGAGGCTGAAGAGTACCTGGGCGACGGTGACCGGGAAGCTGAAAGACAGTGTGGGCGCACTCGCCCTTGGGGCCTCCCGCATTTCGCTAACCACCCCTACCGAGCCCGCACCCCTGCCCCATTCTACGACAAAGACGCCTCAGAGTACACCGCCTCTGTCACCCAGGTCGTCCGGATCGACACAGAGAGCACCGAAGAGTTCCCCGCCCGTCCCTCCTCCGAAGAGCCCCGTCCCCTCACTCCGGCCCACATCCCCCGCAACCGTGCAGCCATCGACCTTCCTGGGCTCTACCAGCGACGCTTCAGTCCGCTCACCGACCCTTGGCCACAGCCACCGAGTTATACTCCCGGAAGAATGGAGCAACCTGAGCCCCGAGCAGAGGGAGAGACTCCAAGCGACTGGTGGCATCGTACCCATCACGTTCCCCCACTCCACCACGCCACCATCTGAATCCCAGCCAGAGTTGTATACCCCCCAACCCTCCGAATTAGCCAGAACCGCATCCCCCTCGACCTCGTACCTAGGGAACCTACGTATACTGGAAGAGGAAGAGGACGACGAGACTCAGGAGACGGAGTCGACAGTGGAGCCGAGTGGCTCAGCCAGAGAACCGGAATGGCCAGAGGTCGACGACGACTATCCGGAGATCAAGACATTTCTAACTGAGGAGGAGGTAGAAGAAGAATACGACCTCAGAGTTGAAGAAAGGCACGCGCATATAGTCGAAGAGATTTCATGGTTGGCAAGTACAGCGGGGATCCGATATATGAAAGCAGAGCGAGAATGGGATGAAGAGGAGATGAAAAAGATACGGGTACACGCCGCCCACGAGCAGGCCGTCTTCATGTTTAATAAAGATTTTCCCCTCTACGCGAAGCCGCTGATACCCAGCTACAACGAGCTATACCCACCCCCTCCCAAACCGATGCCCGATTCTCCCCCAAAACCGAAACGGTCAATCCGGCAACAAGGCGGACCCCCAATCCCGGGGAAATCCCGACTATTCGCTGGAGCACCGGAAGAAACCGCAGAAGAACGAGAAGCGATGGCCCAGGCCCGCCGGAACCTATACAATGACATTCTAGCCAAGGAAGCAAAGCTAGAAACCGCCAGGGAAGAGACAGCCCAGAAGTTGAACAATCTAGACGCCCTCCAGAAGAAGCATGGTCTTCCCCCTAACCCCAACAATGAACCACCAGACATCGTCAATCCTGGACCACCCAGAGGGCCACCAGCACCAGACCCAGACTCACCCAGAGGCAGGAGAGATCTGTGGTCCTTACCTAGGCCCCCGCCAGACCGAATGCCCCCAGCCCCGAACCCAGGACATGCCCGAGGGCACGCCGACGCAAACGCCCCTTTCCTCGGGGTCAAACCCACTATGATGCGAATGCCCGAGATCTTCTACGGAAAGCATGACGATATCCAGAGATTCTTCCTCCAATGCGCCCTCTACTTCGAAGTGCACCGGGGATACTATGAGGAATCCCAACAAATTACATTCGCCACATCCCACTTTGGTGGCAAGGCCCTCACCTGGTGGGTACACCACACGGAACAATACTTCAGCAAAACCGAAGCAAGGTACCGCCTTCCCACATGGAGGGACTTCGTCGAAGAAGTCCGAAGAGAGTTCGCCGATCCGGTGGTAGAGGAAGTACATGAGCAACGCATGTATGGACTACGGATGCAGGACAGAGGCGCAAACCGATACTTCCAAGAATTGGAACAGCAAGGGCAACTCGCCAGTAGATGGGAGGATCAGGGGGAGAAGAGCCATATAGTCGCAGCAGTACGAGCCAGGGTACCAGATGAGTACACCATGGCTGTTGCATCCGGAGAAAATATTCCCCAAACTTACTCCCAGTGGAAGCGACGCATTATACAGATCAATGACCAGCGAGCAGTGAAATGGGCCTTCGACAGAACCCACAAAGGCTACCACCCTCAAGACCCCCGCAATCGGCAAAACACCCCCTGAAACGACAACCGCACCCCACCTAGAAACGACAACTGACCTCCGCCACCCAGGAACCAGAATGCTCCCCCACAGCCGCCTAAGGAACCCAGCGCCTCCAGCACCAATACTGGAACCGGACCAGTCTATGGTGGCCAAGGCCAGCCCATGGACATAGACCGAATCCAACGAGAGCAGAGATGCTTCAACTGCCACCAGAAGGGACACTTCACCGCCGACTGCTGACAGCCAAGAAGGCCAAGAGACAGAGGCGGAAGGTTTACCCTGCGCAACAATAATCGACGCGACAATCGGGCAATGGAACAGGAAGTGGAATCGGACGAGGAGAAGATGCCCTTGTCCTCGGGAGTCGAGGAAGTAAAAGATGGGGCCGATGAGTAAGCGATTCTACTCAGTCGGCCGGACTCTCTCATAGTGCTTTACATACTGCTGGACGAACTTATAATACTTCTGTAGGACTCTCTCATACGCATTCAAATATACCCGCTATCGTCCCCAGCAAAGCACTTAAAGAATCGCAGAATCAGTACAGTATTTTAACCAACATGATGGATCAGGAAGACGAAGAATACCTGGCCAAGATGGAACGAACCCCGACAGGAAGTGGGACAATACTTCCCCCTGCGGCCGAGTCCCACTTGGGATCTTTGCCTGGGATCTCTCAGGATAAGTCGCACCGCTGATGTGCTTGGTAATGGGCAGCGCTCAAAGGAAAACTAAACTCTAGATGAGAAATCTAGAGACTAACTCTCACTCTAAACACTCACACTATCACTAATGTTTGTAAGTTCGAGGTTGAGTACAGTAGAAGCACTCGTGTACGATCTTAGACTTTGATAATTCAATGTAAGGTGTTCGAAAACTACTTCTGATTCTGATCTAGAAGATGTTTACACAAGATACGCTAGTCGAGATAACAGGTTATAACGATGTGGGGTTTTAATAGGTAGGTAGGAACTGGTCTAGTTCAGAGAACAAACATTGTCTAGGCGAGCAAATAGCTGGTCTAGATTACTTCTTAACTCAAACAATCAAAGAACACACAGGTTCTACAAAGAGCTCACAGGCTCTAGAGTTCACTAACTCTCAACACAAGTTCGCAGACTCGAGACAAAGAAGTACACAGACTTCTACAAAGGATACACAGATCCTCCGTCAAGTACACAGACTTGCAAAGAGCACGCAGACTCTAGAGTACACTGACTCTTTCAATTGTTCGAACTCAAAGTGTTCTAGGGCTTATTTCACTTCAACTACTTGTTCTTTCTTATTGGGTGACTTAGCAACGAATTACTCAGTCGAGGACAGACACTTAAATCCATTATTTGATTAGGTAGCTTATGGGCCACTAGCACAAACGCGGGGAATGCTTTCCTGCTGTTGTGTGTCTAGATGACAGTATTTTATAGTATTCTACGCCTAGGTATAGGAGTTGCTTATCTAGACTACTAGTAGCATGATTATGCGTAGTAATACAAACGATGAGTAATTATTCTATAAGAATTGCGTGATTCTGAGATATTCATTCAGTTATACGGGGAGGCGATGGGTTTTTCTATTGCCTAGGAGTGCCATGCTGGTCCGTAGGCACTCCTGCCTCCGCTTTCCTATGGTGCCGTGTGGCTATTCATTCAGTACTTGTTTAATTGCCTTAGTATCTTAGTGGATGTAACCATCGATCGTGGATTGATTGAGGTACCGAGATTGTATGGTCGCGATCACTTGCGTGATCTAGACTGGTACCTCGGGTTCCTGACTAGGCTATTCGTTCATGCAGGGTTCAGGGTTTCTCATTCATTTCTTTTTAGACTAAGTTCATGGAGGATTTTGGTTCCATCGTGACTTAGTAACTTATTTGAAGTGGTTTTCAGCTTTGTCGAGTTTGACAAGCTAATCTAGTTCAGGTTTTCTAACTTCTGGTTTTTGAGTTCATCTAGATACAGTGAGGTCCCGTTGTGTGGTGACTATGTGTAGTCTGTTTTTAAACAGGAAATAGCAAGTAATCTCGAAAGGCTTGTAGAGTTGACTCGTCTAGATGTCTTCTCTTACTTCCTCTTCTGTTATGGTTTTAGGTGCTTCAACACTGATCTAGATGACTCGACTTAGCAGTGCGAAGTCTCCACTCTAGTCCTTAGTACAGCTAGTAGTTTGCATTAATTTGTATAAAATTCGCAAAATCTACAGGTAGCCTGATACCAAGTGTATCACCGCGCACCAAAGGAGGTTCTCCCAGGACGGTCGAAGGTTTACAGATCCAGGAACGACAACAAGCGGAAGCGTGCGGCTTCCCCCAAAAGAAGAATCCCTGACCGCAAACAGCTGCAGCAGAGGGAGCACGGAGTGGCAATAGCCCCGGGCGGCAAGACCAAAGGAGCGATCCCTCGGAGAAAACTAACTGCGACTCCTGTAGACACACACCCGAATGCCGGGGACAACCCGACTAAGGGCGGATGGGACAGAGCAGAAAAGTCCCTCCCCGGATCAGAACAGTTCTCAACCGACAGGGCACAAGTGCCTCGTCCACCATGCGAGACAGGTGGTAGGCGCACCCAAGAACCGATAAGTCCCCCTCCACTATCCCCATGCTCACACAAGGTTTCTCTAGAGGAAGTACCAGACGACGAAGACGACACGTCTTACCAAATGGCCACTGCAGCCAAAAATGCAGACGCATGCGGGCCATCCCCGACGCGAAAAAGTCCTCCTTTGGAGGCAAGATGCCCAACCTGCAGAGCCAAAAGAACGGCTACCAATGGCAGCAACATCCTGGTGGAAACACCCATGAACCCTAGTGGTTCTAGATGGACAAAGAAGAAGGCTGAAGAAGAGTACGACGAAGACGACGACCCTGAGTGGCAAGCATATCTCAAGGGGCACCGCTACCACAAAGAAGGAGACCCGGACATTACCGACATAAAAGTGTACAACAGATGGTGGACGCAGGTGAAGAAAGATCATGACTGGACAGAACTAAAAACCATCGAGAAAGAGGAATCCGGATACATGATTCCATTCGAAACAGAATGGACATGGCGCGCAATCAGACAAGCGACGGGTAGCTACGAAGCCTGCGCCATATTAGCGCACTGGACCCATAAGATGCGACAAGCAGAGGCAGATCGAGAAATGCTAATGCGCATCATCACTCTTCCCCGCACCCAAGCGCTCGAACAGTTGGAGGAACTACGCAAACCGGTCTGATACATCCGAAGAAGCGCCCGGGCCGGGGCAAAAGACTTAACCACTGAAATCTGCCTCAAGACCCTCACCAATCAACAAACCCTCAAAACCACCGCCCTTATCGATAGTGGGTGCACTGGAAGCTCCATTGACCGCAAATACGTAGAAGAGCATGATTTACCAACCCGAGCAACCAGCGCCCCAATTCCTGTCTACAATGCCAATGGCACACGAAATAAAGCCGGTGAAGTCACTCACTTTGTTGAACTCCGAATGACCATTGGAGGACACGCAGAACGGATTGATTTAGCAGTTACAGACCTAGGCATGAGAAGAGTATTCCTTGGACATGACTGGTTAATACGCCACAACCCAGTCATCAACTGGAAAACGCAAAAAATCATATTCGGACAATGCCAATGCCAAACACAACCGTTTACCCTACCAGATGCGGACCCGGAGGACAGATGGGATGAAGAGCTAGAAGAAGGAGATACTATATTAGCAGTAGACATGACCAAGGAAATAGAAATCAGGGCGATTCACCATGCCAATGATTTAGCCGCGAAAGCAAGTGAAGGGAAACCCAAGAAGAGTTTCGAGGAAATGGTACCTCCTGACTACCGGGATTTCCAAGATCTGTTCTCGAAAGACAACTTCGACGAACTCCCCGACCAAAAGCCCTGGGACCATGCCATTGAACTCGTCCCCAACGCCAGCAATACCCTCGACTGTAAAGTATACCCGCTGAATCGCAACGAACAGGAAGAACTTGACAAATTCTTGGATGAAAACCTGTCCACTGGATGAATCAGACCATCCAAATCCCCATTCGCATCACCATTCTTCTTCATCAAAAAGAAGGACGGCGCTCTTCACCCTGTCCAAGACTATCGGAAGCTCAACGAAATGACCATTAAAAACCGATATCTGCTACCACTCATCTCGGAACTCATGGATAAACTCCGAGGAGCCAAATACTTCACCAAGCTAGACGTACACTGGGGATATAACAATGTACGCATAAAAGAAGGCGATGAGTATAAAGCCGCCTTCCGCACCAATCGAGGACTGTTCGAGCCAACAGTCATGTTCTTTGGACTCACAAACTCCCCCGCCACGTTCCAATGGATGATGAACAACATCTTCCACGACCTAATCGCCAAAGGAAAAGTAACCATATACCTCGACGATATCCTCATCTTTTCAAAGAACCTCCAAGAACACCGACAGATAGTCCAATGAGTACTTCGATGCCTATGGGACCACAAGCTGTTCCTCAAAGCCGAAAAGTGCAAGTTCGAAGTCCTAGAAACAGAATACTTAGGAGTGATCATTAGTGAAGGATCAGTCAGAATGGACCCCATCAAGGTCAAAGGAATCATGGAGTGGCCAACTCCAACCAAGAAAAAGGAGCTACAGAGTTTCCTGGGCTTTACAAATTTCTATTGAAAATTCATAAAGAACTACTCCAAGATCGTATGACCCATGACCCAACTCACTGGGAACACCCCTTGGAACTGGGGCGCAGCCCAAAATCAAGCGTTCCAACAGTTGAAGAAGCAAATGGCAGAAGACGTCATCCTAGCCCTGCCAAAGGAGGATGGAAAGTTCAGAGTAGAAGCAGACTCCAGTGAAGGAGCCATAGGCGCAGTGCTAAGCCAGCAGCAGGACGGCAAATGGAGACCTGTAGCATTCCTTTCAAAATCGTTGACGACGACGGAAAGGAATTATGAAATATACGACAAAGAACTCCTCGCCATAATGCTCGCCCTTGCCGAATGGAGACATTACCTGATGGGAGCCGCCATCAACTTTGAAGTATGGACAGACCACCAGAACCTTCAATATTTCCGCAAACCCCAAAAGCTCAACCGCCGACAAGCCCGCTGGGTTACTGAACTCGCCGAATACCATTTCTCTCTACACCACAAGCCCGGCACTGCAAACCGAAAGGCCGACCTCCTATCCCGATGGGATGATCACAACCAGGGAAAGGAAGACAACGATGAAATCGTAGTTCTCAAACCCGAACATTTCCGAGCAATGATCATGCCCACAACATCCAGCATTCACTCGAAAAACAAGCGTGCTACCGAGAGCACCGACAAATGGGATCGAGGAATCTCTGATTCCTTGAACCACGAACGAGGCATCACAATGGAGAAAGGACTCCTGATGCTCACCGGAAGGATCTATGTACCCCGAGATGAGAAGCTCAGAGGAGAAATCATCGCCATGTCCCACAACCATCTCACTGCCGGATACCCAGGCATCGACAAGACCAATGAGCTCGTTCAAAGAGAGTATTGGTGGCCAAAGATCAAGCAGACCATCGAAAGATATGTAAAAGGATGCAAGACCTGTCAACGAGTCAAGTCCAACACTCAGGTGCGAAAGAACCCCCTTCATCCCAACGCCGTTCCATCCGAACCATGGACCCACATCTCTGTCGACCTGATCACCGGCCTCAAAGAATCTGGCAGATACGATGCCATCCTAGTTATAGTAGATAGATTTTCAAAAGAAATCATCCCAGTAGCCTGCAATGGAACTCTCACATCAGAAGGAACCGCCAAAATATTCCGCGACAAAGTCTTCGCTATCCACGGTATGCCAAGAACCGTAATATCAGACAGAGGTCCTCAATTTGTATCAAAATTTATGACGGATCTCTACCAAATCCTTCAAATCACTCCCAACGCCTCCACCGCTTTCCACCCGCAGACAGATGGACAAACCGAAAGGGTTAACCAAGAAATCAAAAAGTACCTAAGAATATTCACCAGGTACCAACAAGACAACTGGCACGAATGGCTCGCCTTAGCAGCGTTCACCCACAACAACCGAAAACACTCTGCCATGAGTCAAAGCCCCTTCTTCACTGTCTATGGACTCAATCCCTGAGTCGTCCCCGAAACTGAACGCTGAAGCCCCTTCACCAATCCCGCAGCCAGGAACTTCGCATCGCAAATGCAGAAGATCCACAAGCTATGCGAACAAGCCCTCCAAGAAGCCGCCACCAAAATGAAGACCCAGTACAACAAGCGAAAGGGCAAGGCAGTAGCATATAAAAAGGACGACTTGGTATGGCTCGACACTACGAATCTCCACC
The DNA here is from genome assembly GCA_030435615.1 of Armillaria luteobubalina. Classification (NCBI taxonomy): domain Eukaryota; kingdom Fungi; phylum Basidiomycota; class Agaricomycetes; order Agaricales; family Physalacriaceae; genus Armillaria; species Armillaria luteobubalina. The sequence continues at coordinate 34,319 of JAUEPU010000249.1, forward strand.
TTCCACGGCCAAAGAAGAAACTCAATGACAAGCGAGTAGGCCCCTTCCAAATTCTCGAAAAAGCAGGCGCTTCTGCTTACAAACTCAAACTCCCTCCTCATTGGCATATTCATCCACGCTTCAATGAGAAACTCCTAACACCGTATACGCCCCCAGCATTCCCAAACCAAGAACTACCACCACCACCACCACCAGACCTCATTGAAGATGAAGAGCAGTACGAAGTCGAAGAAGTCCTCGACACTCGAACCCAAAGGGTAAGAGGGAAAAAGGGTCAACCTTCTCGACTGGTAACCAACTACTTCGTAAAGTGGACAGGTTGGACCAGGGAACACAATGATTGGGTAATGGAAGAAGATATGGAGAATGCCCAAGAAGCAATAGAAGAGTACCAACAGAGCCAAGCAGAACATGGAAGAGCAGTAATGGCTGAAGTGATAGTAAACCCCAAAGCGATAAAAGAAATCGTGGGACACGAGTACAAGGAAGTCAGAGACGGAGCATGGAATTACTTCTATACAGTTGAACGAAACGATGGGAAAAGAATTCAAGTTCAAAACCCAGACGGAGAAGCATGGATAGAATATATTCAGGACTACTGGAGAGCACTGAAAGAAGAACTAGAGGAGATGGAAGAGCCCTAATGGCAGTCGGGACGACTGCCTTAACGAGAGGGTAATGTTATGATTTCCCACACTTATTCATTTTCTTTCCTAATTATCAGAAGACCGAGTTATCCTCGACCCCACGTGACCATACCAGAATTGGATGGCTTAGGCCAAGTACCTATCGACTATGGCTCGCGCCTATAGCATGACAACTGTATTGTCTTCATGTGTTGTAGCTATTATTAGTACTACAGTTTTCGTATATAAGTAGGTAGCTCTCGCTGTAATACCCCAGCTTTGAGCTAAAGTTTATTAATACCGAACTTCTCTCTTAACTCGCTCGACTAAGACCTTAGTCCGATCTCTTCACTTATATCCGAACTCCACGAGACTCTCGGGTGGTTGTCCGAACACGAGGCAGCCCGAGTTTACTCTTGTTTGGATCACGTGAGGTTTGGGTCTAACATAAGGGAGACGTCTCGGTCAAGGAAAGGAGAGGACGGTCTTACTCTCTTCCTCAAATGCAAACCACTCGACAGCGCAGGTCATGCAGCTTGCCCCCTGATCCTTGTTGATCCCAAACCCCAGCTTTTTGTTACAATCAGGTTCACCAGATTCACCAGTCATTGACTTTTAGTGTACATGAATGGGGGCACAAACACTATCCAGCCTTTCTTGACGAATTAGGCAATGATATCTTACCCTGGCACTTGCCACCGGTAGTGCCACCCCTGACTGTTGAAGACATTGATTCAATGTCAGTCAAAGCAATCATTCATGGGAATCTGCCACAAACTCGGGATTCTGGTGACAACCTGGTTCTATCTCTGAAAGAACAGAAATACCATATAGATAAACTGCCTTGGGACAGCAATACAAGTTGGCGATCATTGATGCTGATGGCCCCACATCTGCATATTACCGGCAAGCTAGCTTCTAATGTCTCTCTCCCAATAAAACATCAACGAGATGACAGTCCTGATGCCACTCTTCCTCTGTCAAAGAAAGCAAGGATGGATCGTAATTTGTCATGGACTCACCCAGGGATTCCTTCCCCACTTGTTTGGGTCTACCAAACAAACACATTCACCTCTTTTGATTATTTTCCCCTCGCCTCAAACGTAAGTTTCACTTTTCTCTGACAGGCCACTTGCTTGACATCATTTTTCAGGACTTGGATGATTGTGAGACCATTCTCGGTTGGAACAAGTGCATTATGCCCAACAGCCCCAGGTACAAGTGTCAAGAAACAAGCATGAACATGGACGATTCCATGATCGTGACACTTACCCATGACCGAGCGTTGAAAAACCATACTGTGACATTGGAGACTTTCCACCACTTCAATATATTCCTTTACAACACAAATACCTCTTCTTTGCCATGGTCCTTATCATCCCTATCTCAAATTGGTAATGTGGATAGCCTTCAAGAAGTTCAAGGTTTGTGCTTTATCTTATGAAGAGTGATATAATTACATGCTACACTAGATCATCAATGACATGTTTCCCATGATACCAAGGACATCCATGTTAAAATGTCTCTAAGAGATATATATGAAGAGGGCTTGGAACATGAAGGTCACATCTTGAATGCTCTTCACCTGCTGTGTAGTACTCCCTACAAATACAACCCCTTACAATAGTAAGGATGTTACAGACCGGTTTTATTTTTTTGCTTATTTCTTCCAGTGTTTTATCTAGCCACATCAGAGTGTTTGAACAAATGTCTGATATACCAGAAGATATATTTGATGTGCAGTATCCAGTCTCTGCAACAATGTTTTGGTTGGTGGTGACCAAGGGTGCGATCAGTTACATTCATACCGATTGCCATGGTGTGGGTATGGTTGTTGAGGTTGTTTGTGGGAGGAAGCTGTGGTACATATTCCACCATCGGGGGAGTTCACCCCAAGATAGCTGGATAGATGAGTACATGGGAGATTGGGACCCTGGCTTCATTCCAAGCCCTGACAAATGGGGCACAGAGGTTGTATTGCTAGAACCAGGTTCTGCCTTGTACATATGCCCCCATTTATATCTGCAATTTGCTAATGGCAGTGCAGTTACATGCGCCCAGATACACATCATGCTGTGATTACTCTCGAAAACTCAATCACTAAAGGTCATCATTTCTACGCAACAGCTACTCTAATGAAATCTGTTGCTGGGTGGGTTCATACCTGCATGCTTGAGTACAGAATTGTCAATATTCTGCACCTGGAACTCCATGAACTCCTCTTTCACATGTCATGTTATTTTTACATGATTATGAAGGGCGACGAAGGTTTGAACAGTAGGTCACTCTACCTCCTTGAAGACTTTATTCTCCTAATGTTCCAGTCCCAGATCTCAAGATTCCTGACATCAGCAAGGATGGCCTGCTCGACATAATTGCTTTGGGGAACTTTTGTATATTTTCGTCCACCTTACTTCACTGTCTCCAGGAAAATACTGAGGCTAGCAAGCCAGCTATCTCCATGGCAATCGTGGCATACCTGTCCCTCATTCGGCAATTGGCTGCATGATACCGGCTGATTTTTCTGGCTGGTGATGACAAAGCCTCTGCCAAAGGTGATAATGCACAGCAATTGAGCATATGTGCTCAGGCCATGGATATAGGAGATTTTGCTGAGAGCTCAGCTGCTCATTTTGCCCAATCCTTGATCTACTATTCTCGTATGGCTATCAAACTGAGGGAGGCTGTTGGTGAAAACCCAGCAACATTGTTCAGTTTAGACAACTTTGAGATGGATATTAAGAGTTCTCTGCACACTTTTCTGCACATGGAGCTGATGGAGGAGTTTTTCAATGCATATAAGAAAGAGAAGATAAAACACCTTCATGTATGTCCCTTGTTTTTGGTTCGGAAAAAAGAAGAGATCTTCAGTAAGTCAGATTTTTGGATATCCTCCATGGAACTAACGCATCAACTAGATCCAGCAACTTATACCAACTGGAAACTCATCCATGACAATGAAACAATGGAGGAAACCATTCACTGCATTAAGAAAGGTAATGCAGATGGGTTCGAAGATTTCAGTGAGGTAGATAGTATGAGTGAATCAGGATCTGAATTGACAGACATTTCGGACATGGAGAAGAAGTTATCGGAGGACAGTGATAATAATTCTGCATCCGAGTATGGACCATGAAATGTAATACTTTACTCCTGTTTACATGTACATATATATGTTCTTTGTCTGATGTACAATTAACGAAATGATAGCTGAGTGTCTTTCTTGGATTTGACGAAGAAAAAGTGCGACATTGAAAATTGTTCACTAGTTGACTCATAATGCAACTGATGACAGTGACATAGAATTGATACAAGGTCCAAAAACCTTCCGATATTTGTGGCCCAAATGAAAAGTTTACATGCAACATTTGTTTGCTGATCTCTTGTGATATGCAGCTTGAATATCTTTCAAAGTAGGCTCTCATAGATACATGCTACTTATACAGTAAGGCTGAGGTATATCTAGTATGTTGCAAGATTGAAACATATAACCCAATGGTCACAAATGCAGGAGTACTACTGGCAGATTTTGTAGATAGAACAGTAAAGAAATGGATAACTGCTATTTTTCCACTTTTGTTCTACCATAGACAATGATGTGGTGCTTCAAGAATGTTGTGGACTGAATCCGTATCTGGCAGGTCATCATGCCTCTTCTGCACAATGCTAAGATTAAATTGACTGAATTGACTGAATTGATGTTCTGGATTTACGATGATTTCCTGATAAGCAGTCGCTCAAATATGCCACGTCACATTCTCTGACGAGTGTTGTTAGCTGCCGTACAGCACCTAAAATCCATGCTAATCTGGCCCTTTCGGAAAAGCAGGTTGTCAAGTAAAAAGCAACCTGCTGCTCTACATACCTGGCTACTCCCAGTCCGCTAGCAGGTGGTGCTGGCTACCCATGCTTGGGGGTCGCTACTGATAGCAGCTGTGAGCGACCGAAGTTTTAGCTGAGTTCGAATTAGGCCGGAATTCCTGTTTGTAGGTGCAGTGCCATTGATCTTAGTGTTGCCATGACTTGGCTTATCTCAGCTTAAGGCCGAAGTCCACTTTTCAGCTGTCAAGGATAGCAGGACAGAGGGAACAGCTACACTGTCGCTAACACTACCAATAGTTCTTGTGAGGATTAAGTAAGCATTATGTTCCAGTTTGGGCAATTGTGGAATCACAGCACACTAAGCACAAACGGTGATGTGAATGAGGACCTCCCTGGGTGCTGGAGAGAGTCCTCATTCTGCAAGTTCTTTGGAGAGAGGTGGTGATATGAGTCAAGGATGGATTGCTGATGTAATCTACTGCTAAACTCGGACTAAAGCTAAGCATGACTACTAAATCTGACTACTAACTACTACTATGAACTACTATGAACTACTACTATGGAAAGGAACACAATCTGAGCTCAGAACGGGGTACACCCCATCAACAGCCCAAAACCAACTTCGGTGTTAAGCCGAGATAAGCTGAGTTGCGGCAACACTAGTTGATCTTGCAAATGGTATTTGTTGCGCTGGCTGCCTTCCTGCTCTCTACGGCAGCCAGGAATTTAACCCTGAAATTTTTTATTCTCATATTGCTTGAATAATCATAATCTTGCATCATTCCCACACTGTAATGTTTTGGTTTTCCCATGGAATGGAACAGTCTTTGAAGTTCAGTGCATGCATTCATGAGAAGAAAAATTCCCAAACACTTTTAATATCTGAAGTCAGTCACCTATGCTCCATTTAAAGTGAAGGTCCTGACAGCCAGTCAATGTTGAATGCTCTTGCAGCAACAGCAAGCACCAATGAAACACCGCAGCAGTGGACCGCATTGGGCTGGGTATTCAAACACTGGTCAGTAGCAACTGGATCGCTATGATTCACAAAAGGCTGGAAATTTAACTTTATGCCCAGAGGGCCCAAAGATTTTAGGGCATCTTGTGTTTATAAAGGTGTGTTTGAACATAATTTTTGAGGCTCAAAAATGAGATGTATCCTATATGTTAAATGAATCCGCTACTGAACAGCAGTTCTGCTGCTTGATGTGGCTGTGCCTCAGGCATCAGAAAGGTGCAGGAGAGCGTCGTCTCAGAGACCAAAACCTTAACTCAGGGATAAAGTTTACATTTTGCCCTGTATTTATTTACCTTTAAAAGTAAACTAAAGTGACCCATTTCCAACCACTTAAATTGTGTCTTTGAATGTGACATTTGACCAACAATTTTTCTGAGTTCATTTTTAGCCCAGGAAATTGGGTGCTTAAATCGAGACTATTTAAGGTCTCGTTTTTATGGGATTAAATGGCACCAGCCACTGCAGTGTAATTAAGGTCAATTCCAAAGTCTGGACTGAGAAAAGTTTGGCACTGGTCAGATGCTAAATCCGGACAAATTTGGCACCAGGGGGTCGAGAAGAAGTCTGGATAATTTTTTGACAAGGGCAAATTTTCTGACCTCGGTCGGAATAACCCCAGGGGTCCTGGGCCACACCACAAAAAAAGACATATTACTTTCAGGCCAAGTAATGATACCAAACAAATAGAAGATCCTTACATGGAGGCAATACATCCTAATGCATCCAATGTACGTCCCCCTTCACATTGTTATGCAGAACAATGTCTTCAAAAGAGGGTTCCAATCACTGCTAATGCTATCCCTTGCAATCCTTACAATTGAAGCCAAATTTAACAGCCGTTTTACATTGCTTTTGCTCTATTACAATGGATCGCCAATAAAAGTCTCAAAACAAAAAATTCCCAAACTGAATACTCCATCAGTCTACACAGGCAGGGCCACCAAATAATTAAATGATGGCTAGAGACAAAATGACATGTCCGAGGGTTGAACCTGCGCCAGCAGGTACCAACAACTGGAGTACACAATTTTTGACCACTAGACTAAGAGCACAGTAAAATTTAAAGGGGATATGCCATATATAAAGTGTTGGCCTGACACATTTGTCCTATCTTTTGACAGCATAGTGACTCCTTCGATTTGAGCTCCAACAATTATTGCACGCTATGTGTGTCAAAAAAACAAAAATAATTGCATTTTGAGGCTATCTGGCTTGAAGGATGGTCCGGGCTCCTGACAGGTAACAGGCTGTGCTGCCTGCTGGCTCAATGCATCGATACAACTGCTGGGAGTCTCAGCGACACTTAGTACTGGGATCCCAGGTGTTATATCAATGCATCGGCCCTTATGGGCTCTCATCTATTCATCCAAGATCACCGGTCATTAGCCATCTGTCCTTGGTAAGGGCCTATATCAAAGCTTAGTTGCTATGGGTATTGTAAATAAGGGATCCCACCTTATCAGTAGCAGCTGAGTATTGTCTAAAATATAAAGTTGTGTTACAGTCAGATAAACGATTCTTGAACTAACCTTTATTGCCATAATACCCTTTCATCACATTCGGGCCCTGAACCCAAATCTCTCCCACCACTCCAGCAACAACTTGAACACTGTCTTTCATCACCAGAATATCGCTAACTGGCAATATAAAACCACTGTACTCAAGCCAGCTTAAAAAAATACAAACAGAAACAGACACACTTACCAGCTGTCTTGATGCGTGTCGTAATCTGGACCACCTGAGAGCAGATGAAGTGACTGCTGTTGACGAAAATGTTTCCTTACCGAAGCCTACCATAGAGGCATTGGTCTCGGTTAGACCATACATTTGAAAGTTACAAAGATAATCTCATTCAGTGCCAGTTACCAGAATGATTGAGATGCACTGACATGGTGGTGAAGGGAAAGACTTGTTTTAATCTTTGAAAATGAGATGCTGCAATTGGGGTACCTCCATACATGATGCTTTTTAGTGGCATTCCAGATAGCATGCTCTCTGCGAGCTCTCTAACCATTAAAGGCATCCTGCAACACCATTGGCTAATGCAGACATCACAATATAAGCACTTACCTGCCAAGTTGAGCAATGTTTTCTGTTTTACAGAGTCTAGAATGAAGTATCAATTAGCTGATAAGAAAGCCACACTGAATGGAGAGCATGTAATACTCTGCAGCTGCAAATATTGAATCAGAACAAGAACTTAGGATAATAACGAAGTTGATTCTTGCATTGATGTGCATTCCATGTGTGTGTTAGAACAACCTTGTTCCCTTGAGCGGCACCAAGTGTCTGAAGATGGGTTAATACTGATTGAGAATTACCCAGTCACCTGCCAGTCTTACAACTGAAAGCATTTGAGGGGTCTGTGATAGCATCCTCGAAATCAGCAAACCTTCCTGAAGACCTGTGATTGGTGTTGGAAGGAGTGGTTCTCCTTGTTGAAGACCCAACGTTTGGCATCCATTTTTTACAATTTTTCCTATAACTATAGGGAAATCAAATTCTACGTATCCTTCAGAAAAGCCTATAGGATAGGTATCACATTATGATCTCTCTTGCTGGCCCCAGGCCTACCAGCATGACCAGGGCAGGGTGTCATCACACCCTTCCTTTTGATGGCTGTTGCACTGCCACCCTCTCATCTGCTCACTGTCAGGGTTCCCCGCCCTCCCTCCCACTGTTGCACACTTTTTCCTTTTTGGGAAATCTGCTTCCTATGCCTCCAGAATACTTGTGGGCCTTATTCCCACCCTCTCACTCACTGTTTAGGTCCGAAATTAGAGATATAGGATCTTCTAAAAATATATAATGGGTTAGTAAGCTAGCCCCGCCCCTCTCATGCCTCTAGACGCTGGATTCGGAATGGGGAGATTGGATGTAGTGTGGCAATGCAGCCAATTGATGGGATCATCCATCAATATCAGTCCATTTTTGGAAATATTTCGGATTGGAATGGTTTCTGGGCACTGGATGGGCCACAGGATGGTACTAGGATATGCATAAATATAAATAACTTTGGATTTAGTCCTCTGGTGATGTATGGGAGCCCCATAGAAGGGGTAAAACAGGTAAAATAGTGAATAATAGCGAAAAATAATGGAAAATTTGCATTTGGGGAGTGCTGCATGCAGTGGATTGCTTTGAAACATTCAAAGATGTGTTATTTAGTCCCATATATCTCTAAACAAAGCTTTATTTTACTTGTGGGGCTCTAGGATTGATATAAAATAGTGAAAAAAATGGCGAAAATTGTGGGGAAATTGTGTGTGGGGGGTGCTGCGTGCATCTGATCGCTTTGAAACGTTTACCAATGGATTCCGCGACCTTAAAAACCCCTAAAAGGCCCCTGGTTATATTTGTGGGCACTCAGTATCGATCATCAAATGGGTATTACAGTTTATGGGGTGCACATATCAAAACTCCCATTTCCAGGTATCGGAAAACTTCGGAGTTACTTCCAGTAGACTGCTAGACCTTTAAACCACCCAGAAAAGCCCAGGATGGCAATCCAGCAATGTGAAATTCCTGATAAAAAGGGTGAAACTGAATATTTGCAAAATTTCATATAGCTCGCATTTCTGAGTGTTAGGGAAGGTAATACTGGTACTAGATATACTATATATACCGTAAAATATTGTGTACAAAATCACAGGGGGATATGAATGGTACTGACAGAGATATAAGCAGATCTTTCCAAAACTGAGGAGAAGCACATTCCAGATCTCAATGTTCCGGTCATCCTATGGGCTGGGGACTATCAAATTCGGATTCCTTGACAAAAAAAGCAGTAGGGCCACCTATCATCCCTGGAGCTTATTTTTACTAGTAGACAATTCATATACAGCAGTATATCTTGGTGCATAAATAAAGCACACTGTTTACCTCGGATTCTAGACACATGAACCCCACAGATGATAGGTGGCCCTACTGCTTTTTTTGTCAAGGAATCCGAATTTGATAGTCCCCAGCCCATAGGATGACCGGAACATTGAGATCTGGAATGTGCTTCTCCTCAGTTTTGGAAAGATCTGCTTATATCTCTGTCAGTACCATTCATATCCCCCTGTGATTTTGTACACAATATTTTACGGTATATATAGTATATCTAGTACCAGTATTACCTTCCCTAACACTCAGAAATGCGAGCTATATGAAATTTTGCAAATATTCAGTTTCACCCTTTTTATCAGGAATTTCACATTGCTGGATTGCCATCCTGGGCTTTTCTGGGTGGTTTAAAGGTCTAGCAGTCTACTGGAAGTAACTCCGAAGTTTTCCGATACCTGGAAATGGGAGTTTTGATATGTGCACCCCATAAACTGTAATACCCATTTGATGATCGATACTGAGTGCCCACAAATATAACCAGGGGCCTTTTAGGGGTTTTTAAGGTCGCGGAATCCATTGGTAAACGTTTCAAAGCGATCAGATGCACGCAGCACCCCCCACACACAATTTCCCCACAATTTTCGCCATTTTTTTCACTATTTTATATCAATCCTAGAGCCCCACAAGTAAAATAAAGCTTTGTTTAGAGATATATGGGACTAAATAACACATCTTTGAATGTTTCAAAGCAATCCACTGCATGCAGCACTCCCCAAATGCAAATTTTCCATTATTTTTCGCTATTATTCACTATTTTACCTGTTTTACCCCTTCTATGGGGCTCCCATACATCACCAGAGGACTAAATCCAAAGTTATTTATATTTATGCATATCCTAGTACCATCCTGTGGCCCATCCAGTGCCCAGAAACCATTCCAATCCGAAATATTTCCAAAAATGGACTGATATTGATGGATGATCCCATCAATTGGCTGCATTGCCACACTACATCCAATCTCCCCATTCCGAATCCAGCGTCTAGAGGCATGAGAGGGGCGGGGCTAGCTTACTAACCCATTATATATTTTTAGAAGATCCTATATCTCTAATTTCGGACCTAAACAGTGAGTGAGAGGGTGGGAATAAGGCCCACAAGTATTCTGGAGGCATAGGAAGCAGATTTCCCAAAAAGGAAAAAGTGTGCAACAGTGGGAGGGAGGGCGGGGAACCCTGACAGTGAGCAGATGAGAGGGTGGCAGTGCAACAGCCATCAAAAGGAAGGGTGTGATGACACCCTGCCCTGGTCATGCTGGTAGGCCTGGGGCCAGCAAGAGAGATCATAATGTGATACCTATCCTATAGGCTTTTCTGAAGGATACGTAGAATTTGATTTCCCTATAGTTATAGGGACTTTTTGTAAAATATGGACAGTATAGCCTCGAAGACCGTCTCTCGTTATCAACAAAATTATCTAGTAGGGATTATGAGATCGACGAAATAGTTCACGGGAAATGGGACATACATCGATTATGGGACTCAAGAGTGCACGCTGTGAGCTTAAGACACCCTCTTAAACAAGCAATGAAATTGTCAAACTGTGCAATTGAACCAATCCACGTACTTGGTAGGCCAGTGGTCCCTGACGTAAAAGTAATTGTCGCATCATCTTCCGGTAAGATTTGAGGATGATCGCCGCTCAGTATGTCCTCATGATCCTTGTTATATCCGGAGAAAACTGAGCTCCAAGCATCCATACTTTCCCAATGGCCTTTGCCCTCGTGATCCTCAAGTACGAGATATCCAGACGCGCCACATGCGAATCTGAGCTCAGTGGCAATTGGTTCAACCAAGTCGGCTCGTTCGACGTCGAGGACGATAAGGACACATTTCGTGAGCGTGAAACAATGTCTGAGCGGCTCCAATGGCATTAATCTTTTGGTATAGTCAACACGAATGACGAAAGCATAGGGAAGCTGACTTTACATGTTCACGAGAGCGGTGACAGCCCCTAGAAGATCTGTGTATTGTTATGATCTCATTGGTTATGATGAACGAGATGTAACGCACGGCAAGCCCAAAAAACAATTAAGTACTTGGGACAGTTTCGAGAGCAGATGACTATTCGATCGCCTGCACTGAGAGTGAATAGCCGGTGGTGCCAAAGATAATAGGGTACTTATACCTTTCTTAATGCCGTACAAACCTCTCAACATGACCGCACATCTCCCTGACTGTTCCAGTACTTCCCGGAAAGTGTAACGCTCGTTCTCGTATACTATATAGGTTTTGTCGGCGTGCTCTTTGGCCGACTGCAAAAAGAGTTCTCGCAGGGATGGCCAGAGATTCTTCCAGACCTTAAGAACTCGGCCATCAATGATCTAGTAACAAGAAATTCAGACATCTGAAGAAAAGAGACCAGCTGACCCTGAGCACTCACACGAGTTTCGATTTCAAGCAAGCTTCCCGGTCCTGTAAGTAGTCTCTCGGCTAGTAGTCAAATTAGAATGCGGACTCGGATATCCTGGCATTTTGTCAGTAAACTCACCTTCATCAATAGAACAGCGCGGGGTCCATTCAACGTCGGTCATGATGGATGAAGGGCTGTTAAAATCTAGAGTGCGAGTAGTAGTTATCTATAATAAGATATGACTCAAAATGGCAGTGGGCGCTGGGAATGTGGAAGAATACGTCTGGAGTGCACGGGTACAACTACAAGGTACTAGTATATATACTATGCAGTGACAGTATGAATGCAACTAGGCATGAAGAATGTTGGACTGACAAATGAAACGCATCGTCGGGATCCATGTGGAAGGAAGAAGGAAGGAAGAAGGAATACTCTCCCCGGACTTTACTTCATTTACTTCACAAGGTCAATTTGCTACCTATTCATCAGTGTACAGAGAAGTAGATATATAGGTGGCCTCAATTTGACGACCCTTGCTCGTTTGTGAGATTTCCTTGCTATATCCCAGTGGTGAGTGGCTGGAGAATTACGCTTATCCCAATCAAGGATAGAAGGATTAAAATAAGATCGAAGCGTAGCTACCACTAGCTTTATGGAAATACACGGGCTTGTATCTTCAACAAGGACACCATCTGACTATGAGACATATTATATGAAGTCCATGAGAAGATCCTCCATGTCTAGAAGGTCGGAAGAGGGAACACAAGCATACTCCAGTGGATCAGTTTATGTATACCATTCAACGATGCAAGTCCTGATCGCCCAAAGATAACGGAAATGTTACCATGAGCCTGCCAGAATCGCTTTGAATCCCAGAAATAATATGTCGCATGCAGGGCAGTTTCATACAAGTCCCTCTGAGAACGCAGTAGTGTGCATAGCAGTTGATTATACGGCGCAGTTATGGAACCACGAGAGTCGGCTTCCATTTCGTCGAATGCAAGGTCGACATGTCACTCGTTGTCCGACTTGGTTCTTCAGCGTGTTCAGGGCATCTGCATTAGGCCTAGAGGATTTTTGTATTAACTAAACGAATAGAGATGTCAAAGAGAGGATGCGAGAGCCCAGGTGAAAATATGACAAATTTGAAGGACATAGATGTGGACTCCAGCAGACAGTTTGAGTAACGGAGCAACATGATAGGGCTCACGAGGTATTATGTAGCGATCTAAAATTCGGATTTGAGGATTGTAGAAAGTGGGCGCAGTCGGAGTAAGAAGCAAAAAGTTATTTCAAATTAGTTTATTGATCACCTTGAATTTGACGGCGGACTGCTGCCCGACTGCCTCTATTAAACTCTATTATCGTTGAATGCAAGGGACCACAGCAGTGCCCTGTCTGCTAATGTAGGTTACACTTCATCTGTGCTATTTGACCTCCTCGTCCATTCCTTCTGAGCTATAGAGCGTAACGGCGCCTTGATAATCTTCCCAGAAGACGTGTGATCTGTGCCCAAATTTTGTTTCAAAAATATGTTCAGTTGACGCCAAGCGAGTACTAACCAAAACCACTATCATATGAAACGATCATCAACGGAACGGCATATTTGGGTAACCTTTTCCATATGGATTACTTTGAGAGCTAGAAGCGCAGAAGGAAGGTGTACTCACTGTTTCTCGGCAGTCGCCATGAGCCTTTCCTCATCGACTAATCCATCGTACCCAGGCTTGAGAGAAACTAACGCTACAGGCACCTCCCCCAGGTACTCATCAGGTACGCCAACTACTACCACTTCCAACACGCCCGGCTCGGTGTATAAGGCGTTCTCAATAAAAATAGAATTCTGTCAATCCACTCATTATTGAGGGACATATAACGTACTTCGTTAGCACTCACAACGTTATTTCCGCCACAAACGATGATATCTTCGATCCTATCGTGAACATAAACATACCCATATTCGTCCATTTGTCCCAGGTCACCGGTCAATAACCAACCATCCTTAGTAAGGACCTATTTCAAAGCTCAGTCAGTACCTGTCAAGTATCTGCAAGCACGATATCCACGAATGACCTTATCAGTAGCAGCTGACAAATCGTAGTCGTAAGTCTATCCACAGCGAAATAGAGATGATCTTGAAACCAACCGCTATCACCATAATAACCTTTCATTACATTCGGACCGCGAACCCAAATCTCTCCAACCACTCCAGGTGCAACTTTGACCCCATCTTTCATTATTAGAATCTCATTGACAGGCGTTACAAAACCGCTGCAATCGAATCAGTTGAAGAGCGGGAACACCGAACAGATCGATTCACCAACTATCTGGCCTCGCAGCAAGATCCGATCCAGCTTACAGCTGATCAGACTGTATTGTTTAATTGGAAGGAGTATTCTCACCGAAGCCCACTGCGTTGCCGCCATTCTCAGTAAGACCATATACTTGTATACTACAAGGAAATCCATGTCAGTGCCGATTCCTGGACGTTTGGAAGGCATTTCACAATGTGGCAAGGGGAAATGCTTGCTTCAACCTATCATAGTGCGCCGTTGCCATGGCGGTACCTCCATATGCAATGGTTCTTATTGAGATCTCGGACAATGGGCGATCAATGAACTCTCTAACGATAGAGGAAGTACTATTACAGAGTCAGCTGCGGCGAACCAAGGATAGACAAGACGGACCTGCTCAGCCGGGTGATGTTTTCTGTCTTGTACAATCTAGAAAAGGTCGGACAATCAATAGCGTCGCATAAGATGAAACAAGTTATATTTACTCGACGACTGCAGGGATTGCGTGAGATTGGACATGACAACGCTAATGAAGCTGGTCCTTGCCTTCATGGACATTCCACGTCCGCGTTAGAACAAGCTTTAATCCTTGGGAAGTGCCGAACATCTGATGACGGATAAATGTAAATATACTCCGACACTAATTGCAGTCTTACCGCTGTGTTGAACGCCGTAGCATTGCTTAGCGCCCTTGCAATTAGCGTGCCTTCCTGGGGACCTGCAGTAGCTACCGGAAGGAATGGTTCGCCTCGCCGAAGACAGTCTCTACCTGCAAGCGAAATAACCTAGTAAGATTCATGATTAACTACGCCTTCCATAGAAAGTAAGACCATACATTGAAAATGGGAGTCAAAAATGCACGCTGTGAGCTCAGAACACCCTCTTAAACAAGCGAAGAAATTGATTATTAGTGCGACAGGTTCAACAAAGCCTACGCACTTGGTAAGCCAGTGGTCCCCGACGTAAAGGTAACTGTTGCGTCATCTTCCGGTGAAATTTGAGGATCATCACCCAACACGTCCGCAGGATCTCCATTATAATCGGAGGAGACAGTCTCCCAGACATCCATACCCTGCCAACGGTCGTTTCCCTCGTACTCCTCAAGTACAATATATCCCGACGTCCCGGATGCAAGCCTTAGCTCAGTAGCAATTGTTTCAATCATATCCGCTCTCTCAGGGTCAAGGACGATCAATGTGCATCGTGTGAGCGTGATACAGTATCTAAGCAACTCCAAAGGCTGCGATCTAATGGTAGGATCAGAACGTAACGATGTGAAGCACGTGCAAGTGGATCTTACGGATCGATAAGAGCAGTCACGGCTCCCAGAAGATCTGCCATAGGGTCGAGCCGTCGGTTTATATGAGTAACGAGAAGAACGCACGGCAAGCCCAAAACACTACCAAGTATGTAGGACAATTTCTGGAGCAGATGGAAACTCGATCCCCTGTGCCGAAAGTGAGTAGGTGGACTTGGGGTCACTAGAACTTTTGGAAGACGACAAGATGCCCTTACCTTTCTTAACGCCGTAAACATCTCTGAAGATGGCCGCACATCTGACTGCCTTCTCTAGTATTTCTCTGAACATGTAACGTTCTTTCTCGTATACTATATATATTTTATCGGGGTGTAGTTTGGTTGAGTGCAGAAAGAATAGTCGCAGAGATGGCCAGAGATTCTTCCATACTTTCAGGACCCTCCCGCGAATGACCTATATCGCATTTAAATTTTACAAGAGTACATAACAAATCCAAGCACTCACGCGAGTCTCAATTTCAAGCAAGCTCCCTGTTCGCGTGAGTATTTTATCGGCTGTTTTTTTCTCTTAGATCAGTATGCCAATGTTCTGAATTCTGTGAGTAAGCTCGCCTTCCTCGATAGAACACCGCGGGGTCCATGCTTTAGTCTCTTCCATGGATAAAAGGCAACCATCTAGCAGTGCCCTCGACTCCTTATATGAGACCGGGAAATGAGAAAAGCCGTTCGGGCGGTCAGACGGCTTCGACGTGGCGCGTTTCTAGTGGAACAGATACGCTGTACCTTAGCTACAGCACGGCCTAGTAGTCCTCACGCTTAGCGCATGCGCTGCGGCGTACCTTTAAGACGTTATGACTTCAGCAAGTCATCTGCCCGGAGGGAATCATACCGACAAGATGAATGAGGTTCAACCAGACCAAACATGGACTGAATTGTACCTTGAGAGTTCCCATCCGGAAAGATACTCCTTGGCCTGATTCAGTGCACCCATATCCATGTGTTGTGACACTTGCTTTCTGGTATTCTGGACATTGGAGCTCCACCAGCCAACCGAGCTCCGCCATCCGACCCTGTTATATGTCCTGGACTCGGATAAACGCCACCGGCGGTTCCATCCACACGAAAACCCGACGAAGGACTAAGTTCTAGGGCACATGCTAAGCAGAGGGACCAGTCCAACGAGCCTGACGAAGCAAGGGGGTAGATTGAGATACGAAGATAATAGATGTTGCCGCGGCCAAGTCATAGAAGCGAGGTGAGAAGCGGTGGATCAAGGGAACGAATGACTGACATGGCAACTATCGCGTAGCTTGCCCTTAGCCTCGACGAATAATCCGGGAATCCTTGGTCCAATTTAGGCACTGAATGTTGTGAAGATTAAAGTGGATGTTGCCCTGTGTCTACCTTGTTGTGATGAGGACATATACAAGCCCAGAGTCCATTTCTGTCATTGTAGCGTGTCTCGCGGCGTCGGTGAAAGAAAGCAAACCGGACCCAACGTGTAATTCTCACGCTCCCATGCTCACGTGTTCGTATGGCGGGGGAATAGGGGGGACCAAAAATTTCTTACTCTATATTTTACTAATATTCTAATTTCTCAGCGCTGAATTAATGCAGAGGATCCTGAGATTTCCTCACTAAATATTGGTATTACCAGGCCATAACGAGCTGGACTCGTGTCCCTTTCTCAACAAGTGACGCTTACGGCCCCGCTTCTGCCATCTCTAAACTTAAAGAGGAATCCGAGGTGACAGTCCTTGCTCCCAGCTCTCTCGCAATGGCCCACGAGAAAACAACTGATCAGACATATACTTTGTAGCTATCATCCAGCCCAGGTAGGCCATAACTATACGGGCGGGTAGTAACTGGTTTCAAACTAGGGTGGGACAAATGCTCAATAGACTGACTCGCTCGCGGCAAGCAAGCAAACAAACAAACGAGCGAACAGCCGATGCGAATATGCAGTAATACGAATTCTACCGACTAATCAAAACTACCTCCTTCCAGGAACGTACCAATATGTGAGACTATCGAAATAGTACAAAAAATTAGGATTACCCCGACGAGTCCGACATAATAGGCGTGGATAGAGTAGACATCGCTGCAGGAAATTCCTAAGAACAAGGGAGGCATAACAACTGTCCAGGAAACGAACGATACGTATGGCGCGGCATGTATCATGAACTTCGATTCGAAGATGAAACAGCCTAATATTTACTTGTTCCACTGGTTTCTGTCGTGTAAGACTGTTTATCGTCCGCTCCCTCCTCAGATTTCGCTCCACCATCGCTATGTAGTTTCGCATTGTCCAACTGTCTCTGCTAGTCTCAGTCTTGGCACCTCTCTACGTTCTCCAGCAGTCGCCAAGACCAGATAGATTCCATGGCCAGCTCTAATCTGCTCGCTCTGGAAACTCCTACAGTCCACTCTACAACAGTCAATGGACGAACATCCGACACAACCGTTGCTGAAAGCCAGCGAGCTCGCGTCACCAACCGACACCTTGCAGCCGTTCAAGGTCTGATAGACTCCGCCTGGCGAGAGGCCAGCATGCGACTCTCACCAAGTACGCCTATTCTGATATACCGACTGGTATCTGTCTGAGGGGTAATTGTACAGATGAACTTGCCAAGACCAGGGCGCTAGTGGACCAAGACGCAGAGCGATGCAAAGCCCGACCGATGCTCACCAGAACTCAGTCCAGGAAGGTGGGTAGATTCATCTACTTGTAGCAAGCCTTCTCACATCCCGCCTAGGCACGAAAATAGAGAAAGGATGAAAGACTTTAAGCATTGGCAGACTGCACAAACTATTCGTTTGAGGTTTGCTAGCTCACAATTTTTTGTATCTTACCTTACGCCCCGAAGACTTCTTGCATTGTCCTGTTCTCGATCACCGAGCAGCCAAACCGCCAACTTTCCATAACTCGTGCTGAGATTCAACCATTCAGTCAAATACGAAAAGTGGAGAACCTTGCACGCAGCCGCCTACCCAGGTCTCAGGGTGACCAAGCCAGTCGGGGCAAAATCATCTACCTACCTACAATATATTTTTGACGCGACGCGTTCGCATAATAAACGCGTCAAGTACGATTTGAGAACGGGAGGCCCCAACATTACAGCTTGGACTTCGCTGTACCCACTCTGCTACTGTCCTTCGTCCTCCGTGTCCACTCATCCCTGGCCATTACGCGCAATTGCGCCTTGATAATCTTGCCAGAGGGTGTATGATCTGCCCAAGTTTTAGGTTGAGCACTATTCAATATGTAGGAACCCACCAAACTCCCTATCCTTCACTACAATCATGACTGGGACGGCAAACTTCGGTAACCTATTCGCGGTGTAAGAAGCGGCAAATCAAACCTAAACTATACTACTCACAGCTTCCGCGCAATGGCCAAAAGTTTCTTCTCGTTAATACTTCTTCGATATCCGGGCTTGAGGGTGACCAATGCAATCACTAGTTCCCCCAATCGTTTATCAGGTACGCCTACAGCAGCGACTTCTAGAACGCCTGGTTCGGTATACAAGGCGTTCTCCACGGAGACAGAGTCCTGTACACCGTTGGCTCGTTACTCTGAGATATAGTAAATTACTCACAATGTTCTCCCCACCACGGATGATGATATCCTTAATCCGATCTTTGATGTATACATACCCTTCTTCGTCGACAGAGCCGAGATCTCCAGTCATTACCCATCCATCTGTAGTCAGAATCTGTATTCATGAGCCTCAAAGCACATGCAAGTAAGCTATTCTTTTCTTACCTTATCAGTAGCCGCTGTGGAAACTCATTGTAAGCTCGTCAATTTACAGGCATAGAATATGTTGCAATGAACCTTGGTCTCCGTAGTACCCCTTCATCATATTTGGGCCCCGAAGCCATATCTCGCCTACTACACCCGTGGCTACCCTGACATTATCCTTCATTATCAGAATCTCGTTGACAGGCGTCACGAAACCACTGGACTCGCATTCAAACTGATGTAAGCTCCCGAGACACGATTAACTAACCAGCTACCAGGTTTGGCTGTATAATCCGGTCCATCTAGTAGAACAAGTCAGGTTTCTAAGAAAATTATTTGAGAAGGGGATTCCTCACAAAATGCAACTGACGTCGCATTAGTTTCGGTAAGACCATAGGCTTGTCCGCTATAAAAAATTCTCATTATTACTGGGTATAGAACGGGGGAGTGAGACTGCACATTGATGCGCCTGGAAAGGCTTTCTTCGATTTGCGAAGGAGAGACGGCGGGATCGGGGCCCCTGCGAATGTGATCATTTCTATAGGAAACCCAGATAATGGGCTATCAGCCAGGTCGGTAATAGTCGATGGAACACTGCGTAATAGTCAGATGAAACTGTGAGGCAGAGACGCTGACGGTACCCGGCCAAAGAGACTACACTCTCTTCCTTGCACAATCTGCGATCGAGTCATTTAATGCATTTCCGCCTCAAAATAGTAAGGATCTACCTTATGGCTGCGAAGAACGGGCTTAGAACGACAGTAAAATCAGTGATGAAACTGGCACCCACCTTCATCTACGTTCCATTTTCGCATTAAGATGACCTTTACCCCATAAAAGGTGCCGGAGAGCTGATGATAGATCAGCTGCTGTTCACTCGGACGGAAGTCTGACTTACAGTCGCGCTGGTTCCAGTGATATGGAATAACGGTGTTGGAAGTAGGATACCGACCTGTGTGCTTGACACAGGCGAAGAAGGGACTGGCACGCCTCGCCGAATATAGTCCCTTGCCACGGCAGAGGCAGTCTAAAAACGCATATGAGAACAAGTAATCCACACAGAAGATACTCCACACGTTGAATAGGCCTGTCAGAAACGCACGCTGTGTACTCAGAACTCCTTCTATAATGCAAAGATGAGTCGATTGACCTTGGATACATAAATCAGAAAAGCCTACTCGGTAGTCCAGTGGTTCCCGATGTAAAGATGATCGTCGCGTTATCCTCTGGTAGAATGTGAGGATCGTCGCACAGTATCTCTCCCAGATCTTTAACGTAGTTTGAGTATACTTTGCTCCAGACATCCATGCCTTCCCAGTCGCCTTTTCCCTCATGATCCTCAAGAACAAGACACGCGGACGCGCCAGACGCGCGTTTAAGATCAGCAGCTATGGGCTCGATTTGCTCAGCTCTCTCGGGATCGAGAATAATTAAAGAACATTGAGTAATTGTGATACAATGCCTGAGGACTTCCAATGGAAGCCATCTATTAGGTGGATCAAGACGCGAAGGACCAGAGGCGAAAGCTGGTCTTACGCATTCACGAGAGTAGTTACACCGCCCAGAAGGTCTAGACAACGTGATTCAGTATCGCATTTTTGTCGAAGCATAATCTGGACACGAACGGCAAGCCCAGAATACGATGTAGTAACTAGGGAAGTTTCGCGAGCAAATAACGACGCGATCACCTATATCAAAGGTAGATGAACTGATGGTAATCGAAAAGCGACTAGATTTCTTTACCCTTCTTTACACCGTACACGTCTCTAAAAATGGCCGCACATTTCACAGCCATCTCTAGCATCTCCTGGAAGGTGTAACGCTCTTTCTCGTATACCACGCATGTTTGGTGAGGGTGCTCCTTAGTCGAATGCAAGAAGAATGCTCGTAAGGAAGGCCAGAGATTCTTCCAGACTTTCAATACTCTCCCATTGACAACCTGTATCGCATTCAAACCACGCAGGTGCA
Organism: Armillaria luteobubalina; assembly: GCA_030435615.1. Lineage (NCBI taxonomy): Eukaryota > Fungi > Basidiomycota > Agaricomycetes > Agaricales > Physalacriaceae > Armillaria > Armillaria luteobubalina. Next base: position 55,285 of record JAUEPU010000249.1, read on the forward strand.
CTGAAATGGGGGCGGCTCACCCGAGTTTCAATTTCGAGCGGACTTCCTGGTGCTGTAAGTTGTTTATCGGCTGGGAAATATAGTATTCATTTCAGCATGCTGATACCCTAGCAAAGTGAGCCTACCTTCCTGTACGGAGCAGCAGGGGGTCCAGGGGATAGCATCTGCCATGGATGCAAGACAAGACCGATTATTGAGAAGCCGAAATCGACGGATCAGCAGACCAACCTTCTTTTGTGGTCCGAGCGTGTATTAATATGAATTATTGGGCTACTTAACATCACGTTGTGGCATTGCTTTAGGAATTAGTGCCTCGATGGCTACAGGTCATCAATGTCAACGTCAACGACCTGAAATAATGCCCTTTCTCGTCATCTCGCTCAGCCTTTCGGACATACTGATGGGCATTATGAGGAGAAATGGGCATGTCAATGTACACTGGGCTTCATTGACTTTTCGATGCTAGTACAGGTTCAAGTTGCTGGAAATTTCAAATTTGCGATCATAGGACTCAACGTTACGCGTCACGTGCGGTGCCGATTCCCCACCAGCAAGTCCGCGCCTGACTGCGCGTTAAATTAATAATCAAGACGCGCTCACACTTCGGGCTCACTTCGATCTTGGGCTTTGATCCAGTCCCAAAGTCCTAGAATTCAACAATTTGTCCAGGTTTCAACTTTCATTCCCATGTCAGATGTGGACGTTTCCGAAACCAAAAAAATTGCTCCTTGACACCGCTTGTAATTTTCCTTGAACCTGGTTTTGTCTCCACTTTGTCTCCGGGTTGTTTGAGTTCACATTCCCCGGGCATCGAAGTGAGAATTTGAAGCTCAATGCTGATTACACGGGCAAGGACCTTGTGCTTGCTGGGACGACCATCGCGCTAGCAGCAGCAAACTCTAATATTGTAAATGCATACGAGCGAAGAGGGGAAAGATATCTCGAGACGGTAGCTATAGCTGATGGCCCGCTGTTATAGATCCCGGCATAGGGTCCAGTCTCGTTGAGCGGCAATCAAGGAACAATCTCATGCGGCGGCAAGAGTGAGTCCGTTTCATCTGTGGCGAATCTCAAAATCCTTGATCAGAAAAACGTCGTAGCTTCCCTGCCGGTTCCCCAATAGCATATAACAAAAAGATGGTATGTACAGTACTGTAGGGTAGAAAATATACATGTGCTTATGCGCGGTATTTGAGAGGCTCGGCCAAGGTGGGATACAATAGGGACATGAGGATATGGATTACTTGGCATCGAAACTCGTAGTGCTAGCGGCCTCATCATGATGGCGACGATTCTTTGGAGGAAACTTTAAGTACCTCTTCAGTGGTGAAAAGTTGAAACTTACTCACACCAAGTTCATAATCTGCCAAAACTTCAATTTCGGTTTCTCGCTTAATTACAATGTGTTGTGGTTTCTGGAATGAGCGAGTGAGAAAAAAGCCTATTATATATCGCGTAGCACTTACCGCACTGTTTCCAGAAGTGAGGCCGGGAAGAGTCCGCCGTTCCACAGATGTTGCGTCCATGCTCACGGCCGCCATGAAAGATTCACCATCCTGTTGCCCTCGTATTTTGAAACGCGCATTTAACCTGAAATGAACTGTCAGCTACTTGATTAATGAGATTCGTATCCATGACCGACGTTGCCAAGAAAGAGTTCGTGTACACTTTTAAAAACTCGTTAGTAGCGAGAGAAAACATAGCAGCAAGAGACGTACAGCGGCCCAAAATAATATAGAATGTTATATACAGGAATGTGTCTGGGCACACCAAGACCTATCGATGAAGAATTGGTTGTTGACATTGAAGCTGGAGAACAGGCACATACCAATATGAGTGACGTTATCGCACATATGCTATTCGTGATTGAGTGTCCGTTTTGCAATCTCATCGATTAAACGACCTACCTAGTAAGTAGGCCACTGTTGAGGGAAAAAAGAATAAGTTGGTTCATCATCGCATCGGTCCTGGGCGTAACTAAGTAAGAGAGCAGTGAAACACTTGAAGTATCGAACCTTCTGAATCCGGACTTCGACCGCTGAAGTAAATAGATAAGTGATATGGTGATACACATATCACCTGCTGCCCCGACGGCATTCATGGATCGTGAAAGATCCTGAATGCTTCTATTCAGTCAATTTAGATGATTGGAAGAATATCATACGCACTGAAAGTTTCAACGGAATCTCTGCCACGAGCTTGACGGACCACCTGTGAAGTGTTCCAGCTACAGGCCATATTGTGAGTGTATTGAACTCACCCTCGAACGAAGTAAGCTATGTGGGCAAGGAATGTGAGACGAAGTTTAAAGGTATCAAAATTTTCTGACCCATAGTGACTCCGAACTCTCCTAAAACAAGCGATCCCTAGCGAAATACTAGTCAGCTTGGGTGCTGGTCGACGAGGAACTCGAAGAACGCACGAGGAATAACGTTATGGGTATATTCTTGCGGCTCACTGTCGACGTGATCAGGATTGAAAGCGTCAAGAGGGGAAGAAAGGCTTTACAAATGTATACTCGATATGTGAAAAATCTAGAAAGAAAACTCAGAAACAGGAAACGCGAAAATGAATGAACACATACGATTGTACTAGTAGCGCAATGAAGCCCTGTATACATATTGATATCAGACTATGGGTAAGTTTGTAAATTTACATACCGAGGGGGCAACTTGAGCCTGTAACAGAGTATGAATTTGCCATGCTAGACACAAGTATATGATCATACCAGTAAACTCCTGCGATGCAAATATCAGCAAGACAAAACCAAATGCAGGACAAGTCCGCTCACCACTCAACAACTCCGAGGTTGGCGGGGTCATAATAATGAACGACTAGGTACTCATATAGAGTATGTGTTACAAATACTTGCTGCACGGTGTCGAGGACACTGGAAGTGTGATTAGGAATGGAAAATAGCCCACAGAGAAGTCATTCATACAAGACCATCACGACCTGCAAAACATGAGTCTTGCAACGCGTTCGATCACAACCTGGCACTCACCATGACCTTCAGCCTCGGATCATCCGTCTTCCTGTACATCTGCGTGGGGATTGGTAGGGGTGCTGGCTGAGAAGCGCGGATACGCACACTGAAGTACTAAGAATGGGACCACTCCCGTGAGAAAATGCAGAGAAAATTCGAGCAAACCTCATACCTCGTATGTCTGCATGCAAGATACACCCCATAGCCTGGAAATCGCGATGAGAAAATACAAGACTGCTCGAATAGCGGGAACATACACTCCAGCCAAGCTTCGTCACCATCCAACAAATCAGCATTTACTTCCGAAAAGAAGTACACATGAAGCTCACATGGTGCCAATCATCAACGCGCCCATCTATACATCATCGTTAGCAAGAAGTAGTTGTCCGACACGCGAATCCCTGACCGTGGTGTGCAGAGCAGGAACCTCTCCTGGGGAGCTCATCGCTGGACTGTAGACGAAAGGTGGAAGAGCTTGGGAGGCAAAGGGCAATGCGCCACCGCCAGGACCAGTATTTCATTGTTCGTATTACATGACTTTATTCCTCGGGCACGCGTCAGGAAGCTTCGACCGTGGAAAGTTTCGACATCGTTTCGCTTGGAAATTACGAGTAATCATAACGAAACGAGGTGTTTCTTGACAGGATCCAGCGGTATTCGCATTGATCTGTCTTTGCGCTCGTATTGGGTCGGGATCAGTATAATACTGGGGCTATAATTTTAATCCCGTGCCCTTTGCCTGTGCCGCCGAGATGCGTTAGGCCCGAATCTCAGTCACCCTGCACTGCGGGCGAGGAGGTGGCGTGGCATCCATATGGGTGGGGAAGGACCTTGAACGGGTACCATTTAACCCGTCAAATGACTCTAGGAGAAATCAGCAAATCTGTTAACTTTTTTTTGCTGGAAAGCAACATACGAAAGATGACAAAAGTACCCAGCAACACGGTCCCGCCCAGGGGCCAGCTGTCCACTGCCGGCAGTTGGCGAGATGATGATGTCAACATTTCCTTATCCGGAGATCGGGAGGCTCGGGCCGGCCATGGAGGTGATGGTGTTGGTGGCCTGGGCCTGGCCCTTGTTCCGTTCAACGCACCACTGCTTTTCAAAGTTCAAACAGTTCAGCTTCGACAGAGTGCCAGTGATTTGTTGGCGCGCCACCCCCTTGGAAAGGAACCCGGTAAGCCTACACGTGCGCAGAAGGCACCGTTGCCATGGTCTATCAGTGATCCTCCGTCCATTTTGGACACGAAGAGTATTATTTAACAGCGGCCAGGAACTACTTCATTCCACGCTTCATTTTAATGACCGATTGATTCTAGATAAGTGGATTGCCGACTGCTGTATCGCCGCTTACCTCCAAACCGACCTGGCGGGGGAATTTTCTGATCTCCTAATCTAACCTAGTATCCAGGAAAAAACATCTAACGAGACCCTTTCAAGGAGAAACCATGAGTACGTCTTGCTATCACGGGGACGAAAATTCTATCAGACGGGATTCACCATTTTTCAATTTGATACCGGACTATGTCTATAGGTCGATAAAGGAGACTTTAAAAAACTTTAAGACGGTAGCATCTGGCTTCGGTACCTCTAGCTGTCCTAACGAAATGGATGCCCCTCTTCTCATTGCACTCGTTCTCTTTGTTTACTTGGTCTATGCCTATTGTCGCAAGCAACGCGCTCTCTTGCCTCCTGGTCCTCCTGGTCTTCCGTTTCTCGGTAATGCTCTCGACATGGCCGTAAAGTACCCGTGGCTAAAGTATGCTGAATGGGGTCGCCAATATGGTAGGTACTCCAGCAAACATATTACTTGGTGCTCATCTTCTTCAAGGCGATGTTATATACCTCAATGCAGTGGGACAGTCGATTATTGTGCTCAACTCAGCCAAAGCAGTTTTTGCTCTGCTCGATCAACACGGCGGCATCTACTCAGATCGGCCGCGTCTAGTGATGGGCGGAGAGCTGTAAGCGAATATTTGACTGTACGAGACATTTCTGACACCTGTAAACTATGTACAGTGCCGGATACGTCCACAGTGTACCTCTCTGTCCTTACGGCACGCGTTTACGGGAGTACAGAAAACTTATCCTCGAAGTAGTCGGACCTCGGAAGGTGCAGCAATGGCGGCCCATCGAGGAAGAGAAAACAAGGATATTTCTCGGAGCCCTCCTTGAATCCCCGGGAAAATTCCGCGAACATATCCGACAGTAAGGGTTTGATGTTAACGCGATGGGTTTAGCACTGAAGTGATTTGTAGTCACATCGCCTCCATAACTTTTCTCATATCACATGGGTACGACGTTAAACCTGAGGATGACCCACTTGTTGAGCTTGCCGACCGTGGTGATCAAGGGTTTTCGGAGTCTACGACTGCGGGCGCGTTTCTAGTGGATTCCTTCCCTATCAGTAAGTCTTGTCAAATTCACCTCCTTGAGTGGATTCAACAATAACGTTTCTTACCAAGTGTTATATCTTCCGCGATGGTTGGGCTTCAATTGGATGAAGAAGGCCGAAAAGTTCCACAGAGATATGGAGGAACTTCGAGATATGCCTTATAACTCTGTCA